>JAFVLL020005379.1:15000-24783 GCA_021397915.2 Tor tambroides | reverse complement strand
TAAGCTGATAGATATCAAATTTTAATTTCAAAGTGAACTATCCCTTTAAGGTTTCTCTGTGAATCAGGAAAATCTGAAAGTGAACGAGCCGGCGCACAGAGGGTTAAAGTCGCCGCATTCAATTTTATCTTTAGACAGCAAATTTAGATTTCAAATTCAATATTGATTTTAGAACTGTTGAAATTATTTACTGTATGTAACGCAAGTACCTTATAAGTAACTGTAATTAAATTACCTAAAAATGAACAGTAATCCCTTACTTTACTGTTTCAGTGGATAAGTAATTTAATTACAGTAACGCGTTTCACACACACTGATATCTGCGAACGCAAATAGAGAAAGTGCAATAAAATAAACTTTAAAAATTTCAATGTGTATTTTGGATATTGAACTTCATAACATTTTGTAAGTAATAACACTAATACTATTCACAGTTATGTCTGTAAAGAGTATAATGCATTGCAAAATGAGGTGTTAATAAACACATATAATGTGTCATTTTGATTGCTGTTACAGTTTTTTTTTTTAATTTCCTAGTTTTGCTTTAAAAAAAATTAAAATAAACATTCTAAATGTAATGATATATTAATAATATTATTAAAATAATATATAATAGCTATAATAAAAATATATAAGTAATAAAATGCTTATAATTAGTCGTTTTGATCTCAGCACCTGGAAATTATTATTTTACTTCAGTTAGCATTTATTTTATTTCAAGTAGCTTTTTTATGTTTTTACTTTTAGCTAACGGTAGTAACCCTGGATTAATATCAATGCTGTATTAACTGTGCATTATTATGGTTACTTGCATCTTATTTGTATTTAGCATGATGTCTGTGCTCCATGCTGGAGCTCGTAATGAAGAACGCTGCTGCTTTATTCTGTAACGAGGAACCCAGATTCAGACGATTGCGTAACCTTTCATTTGCTTCTTTGGTCTTCCATGACTGATTTAGTTTTTCTGGACTCGTTCTGACATCATTTACTGAATATCAAACCAATTCAAGTACGTGTCTTGTTTAGTTATATGGAAAAAGGTTATTTTTTATCCTGTTTTAACATGGATTTCTATGGAGACCCGTTGTAGCTGACAGGCAATATGGCGGATAATATCCGCGTTCTGATTGGTCAGGTCGCCTGTCAATCAAGCTCTTTGCGAACGGTTAATTGTTCGTTAATTTGAGTTATTAATTCAGTATATGGTGATATTGTGAAGTATGAAGCCTGTGAGGTCTTGTTTTGTTTGTGAGAATATTTGCTTATGCAATGTGTTGAAGTTCATTAAAAATAACGTCTGTCATTATTAAAGTCATTTCAGACTCTTTTGCAGTCCTGATTTCTGATGTGTTCTTCCTGCTCTTTGGTCTGGTAATGAAGTGTGATGTTGGATCAGGCTGAGATGAACTAACTCCAGCTGACCAGTGCTGTTTGTCTGGTTTCTGTTGAATCGGTCAGCATACAGCGGCGTCCCTGGGCTCTGCTAATGAGGCCCAGCGTAACGAACGCCTCTGACGGATTCTGACCCAATTAGCGGAGCGGTGACCGCTCAAACGCTCTGTGATCAGGTGCTCTGCAGCAAAGCATTGTGGGTCATTAGACTGCTTGCTTAAGAAAAAGAGCTTAATTAGTCTGCCAGGGTCCTGGCCTTTGTGTCGACTCACTAAAATACTGGCATAAAGGCGACAGAAGTCACTGTTAAACAGCCAAACAAAGAGTGTCATTTGTTTGACTTTCTGCCACTGTGACCTTCCTGATGATCATTAGCTTGTAATTATTTGATTTTATTTATTTAATTTATTTTTTAATTTAATTTTATGCATTTATTTTATTTTATTTAATTTTTTTAACTTTGCTTTTATACTTTGTTTTTTGTTATTTTATGCCATAAAATACTTGCATAGCAACATTAGAAATCATTGTAGTAGAATTATTTTATTTTATTATATTTTATTATTTTACTACATACTTTACTACATTTTTTCCTCTACTCTATTATGTTGTTTTATTTTTATTTTATTTTATTTTATTATTCTACTAAATACTTTACTACATTTTTTTCTTCCACTCTATTACGTTGTTTTATTTTATTTTATTATTTTTATTTTACTACATACTTTACTACATTTTTTTCTTCTACTCTATTATGTTGTTTTATTTTTGTTTTATTTTATTTATGCCACAAAATATCATTAAATCATTGTTAATTTGATTGGTTGGTTTGACCGTGACTTTCCTAACGATAATTGTGCATGTTTTGACCAGTTTCAGCTTTTAAAATCAGCTTTTAAAGAGAAATGCAAATGTTTCTGCATATTTAATATTAGGTCACTTGCTGAAGGTTATTCTCAGATGGAGTCGCTGTAGTGAAAGCAGACAGAAGAGAAGCTCTGAGCGTCTCTGACGGAGCTGAGCGGTGCTGCAGCGCTCGAGTTCAGAGACGCTTTAATGATGCGCTTTAGATTGCTGAACAGCGTCAGAGAATCAAACTCTCCATCGGTTTGATTCATAACAAACGACTCAAATGTGCAGCTGAACATTATGAAGATCTTAGCCTTCATCATCCATTCTCTTCCTCATCAGCTTCAGCAAGAAACACTGGAGGAAAAGGAAACTCCAGCAGCTTCTGCTTCATTTAGCCTAGTAATTTAATCATTTCATTTAATGTATTCATTTTCATTTATTTTCATTTAGCTTTTATTTAATTGGTTTATTTTATTTTCCATTTTCTTTTCTTTTATCTATTATTTTGCTTTAGATTTTTTTTTTATTAATGTTTATTTGTATTTAATTAATTTATTTATTTTTTACATTATTTATTTATTTATTTATTTGTTTAGTTTAGTTTAGTTTATTTCCTATTTTTCATTATTATTATTATAATTTACTTTTTAAAAATTGTATTTATTTATTTGTTTGTTTGTTTATTTATTTATTTATTTATTTTATTATGTATTTAATTATTATTATTTTTTTATTTATTGAGAATATTTCTCAGAAACTGTGGCTACTCTCTGACAGAAATCAATGAAGTTGCATCTGTGTCCGGGGGAGTGGCCTGTGCTTGTGTAGCCAATCAGAAACCATCTCTGACTGTCAGTCATCTTGTAGATCCAGATTTGGTTGTAGTTTAATTTAATCAGAACTGTTTTACAGAGTTTACTGATGAGAGTTTTGAAGAAAAGCTAAAGTTAGTAAAACACCTGAAATGATTTACAGCACCTTCAACTTGAGGGACGACTGTAGGAGGCAACTGAGTTTCCTTACTCGTCCTCTCTCTCTCTCTCTCTCTCTCTCTCTCTCTCTGTCTCGCTGTCTCTCTCTGTCTTTCTGTATCTCTCTCTCTCTCATTCTCCCGTGGCATCATCATCCTATTTTCTCTCACTCTATTTTGGGAATGCAGAAGCAGAATTATTCCTCCTCATTTTTCTCTCTGTGTTAATTAGATTTAAACGCTCTCCCCGCTCATTTGCATATGAACACCCTCTTAATGAGAGCAGATAATGAAGCTCTGTAATCACAGGCCGCAGCGTGTCTCTCATCAGCAGAGAAAATGCTCGCATTCAGCACATTCATAGTGTGTGTGTGTGTGTGTTTGTGTTTGTGTGTGAATGTTGCTGTAGGTCACAGTGGGTTCAGATGCCGGAAAAGTTTTTTAAAAGTCTCTTCTGTTCACCAAAGGTACATATATTTGATCAAAAATACAGTAAAAATAGCTAAATATTTTAACAATTTAAAACAGCTATTTTCTATGTGAATATGTGTTGAACTGTAATTTATTTCTTTGATCAAAGCTGTATTTTCAGCATCATTACTCCAGTCTTCAGTGTCACATGATCTTCAGAAATCATTCTAATATGCTGATTTGCTTGTTTTCTGATCTGATGATTGCAGTCGTGTGTTTCTGTAAGTGATGATCAAATATATCAGCCTCAGTCTGTTTCTTGTTTCCAGGTTTGAGTGGCAGTAATCAGAGGTGTGTGTGGTGTGTGTGTGTGTGTGTGTGTTTGCATGTGTGTTATAGTGTGTGTGTGTGTGTGTGTGTGTGTGTGTGTGTGTGTGTGTGTGTGTGTGTGTGTGTGTGTGTGTGTGTGTGTGTGTGTGTGTGTGTGTGCATGTGTGTTATAGTGTGTCTGTGTGTGTGTGTGTGTGTGTGTGTGTGTGTGTGTGTGTGTTTGCATGTGTGTTATAGTGTGTCTGTGTGTGTGTGTGTGTGTGTGTGTGTGTGTGTGTTTGCATGTCTGTTGTAGTGTGGTGTGTGTGTGTGTGTGTGTGTGTGTGTGTGTGTGTGTGTGTGTGTGTGTGTGTTTGCGTGTGTGATTATGAGTAAGTGTGTGTGTGTGTGTGTGTGTGTGTGTTTGCGTGTGTGATTATGAGTAAGTGTGTGTGTGTGTGTGTGTTTGCGTGTGTGTTATAGTGTGAGTGTGTGTGTATGTGTGTGTGTGTGTGTGTGTGTTTGCATGTGTGTTATAGTGTGTCTGTGTGTTTGTGTGTGTTATAGTGTGTGTGTGTGTGTGGCCATCGGCTGCTGAGTGTAATTGGAGGCGGTTAGGGAACGATGTTAACAATAATCACGTCGATAAAACGTGCGACTCCAGCAGCAGATTCTGTTGGCAGAAAGTGGAGGAGTAATATGCGTTCCCATGTGAGCTGCTGTAATGCTGGACCATAAACACACGCTCACAGCGTTAGCATGAGCGATTGAGCCGCCGCACACTCTACACAGACATATGAGTCTAATTATCAGCATAATCACATTAACACACGAACAGCAGTCATGAACTTCATTGCATTCTAAAACTGTGTGTGTGTGTGTGTGTGTGTGTGTGTGTGTGTGTGTGTGTGTGTGAATATATATACACACACAGTAGGCTGAACAAACTTTGGTGATTCACTTAGAAATTACTGATACATTTCACAACAAATTACAAAGAAACAATGAATTAAACGTGACTATTCACATGAATTTCTTCCTTTCTTTCAAAAATATTTGTATTCAATTTTTCATTCTTATTCATTAATTTATTCTCTCTACATGTTTTGAATTTTATATCGCTTGTCAGTTGTTGTACCGACAATTCATTTATTTTCATTTTTATTAATTAATTCATTTATATTATTTTTTATTAATTTATTCATCCATTCATTCATTAATTTTATTTTTATTCATTTTTTCTCTCTCTACATTTTAAATTTTGTATTGTTTGTCAGTTGTTGTACTGACAATTAATTTGTTATTTTATTTATTTGTTTGTTTTTGTTTAGTTTAGTTTAGTTTATTTATTTTTTTATTTAATTAATTCAGACATTCATTCATCATTTTTTATTTTTATATTTTTTCAATATTTTTTCATTTTAAATTTTAGAATGTAATTGGTGTACCAGCAATTTATTTATATATTAAGTTATTTTTATTCATTTTATTTATTTATTCTTTGTCCACTCATTCATTTATTTTAGATTTTTTTTAAAAAAATTCTCTGTTTTTCAGTTGTTGTACTGACAATTCATTATTTATTTAAATTTTTGATGTTTTTATTAATCCAATTATTTTACTTTCTATTTATTCATTCATTCATTCATTCATTCATTCATTCATTTTTATTTTATGTATTTTTTGTCTCTCTTCATGTTTTAAATTTGAGAAAGCCTAACCAGGAACAAGTGCTGCAGATGAGCTCTCGGAGAGAAGCATTAGCTGCTCAGTACAGTGTGCTGATGATATTCTGTACTGTAAATAAACAATTAATAAATGAGTAAATCTCTTCCCGTGTGTAACGGGGCAGACAAGACGTGAGACGTGCGGATCCATTTGCTGAGCTTTATTTATAAACATGGTCATAATGCAGGCAGGGTCAATAAACAATGGCAAACAGGTATGGTAAGGGCAAGACACAGAGTAATCCTAAGGCAAGCGTGGGTCGACGATCGGCGAACAATATCCAAAGGGGCAAGGCAGAGAGATAATCCAGGTACAAGAGCAATAATCCCAACGAGGTGCAAACACAGTCTGAACATCAAGGCAAAGGGGTAAATCCAGGAAACACGGGCAGGTATCAAACACGGGAAGATAAACAAGGCAAGGCAAAACTAAGATTACTGAAAGGGCTCCGTAATGTAGCTATCGCTATGAGAGTGATAAACGCTAGACAAATACTGGAACTGAAACAGAAACACGGAATGGCACGGTAAAGCAGCTAGCGCTAGGAGAGAGCTAAACGCAGATCAATACTCGGCAATATGACTAAGTCCATGGTTTAAGTAAGCTGAGTAATCAGTGCAATCAGCTGTGATCAGTGTAATCAGCTGTGTGTCGTCAGTGCAATGGATTATGGGAAATGTAGTCTTAGGTAACGTGCAACAGTTAGTGTAGTGCAAGAGTCCATGTGATGAGCGAGTGACCTCTGGTGGTGAGTAAACGGAAGTGCATAGACCAGGATTCGTGACACCGTGCATCTGCTGCAGTTAAACCTAAGTGCATGGCATCTCAGTGTATTTAACTCTCTCTGTCTCTGGTGTGGTTCTCCCTCAGGTCCTCTGCGTGTGGTGGTCCCCACAGAGTCGGTTTCGGCTCATCTGGGCGACACGGCTCTGCTGCGCTGCGAGGTGACCGGTGAGCCCATGCCTGTGGTGCGCTGGCAGAAGAACAGGGAGGACCTGCCCTTGACCTTTGACCCTGACAGCAGAGTGCTGGTTCTACCCTCCGGATCACTGCAGGTCAGCAGGGTTCAGCCGCCCGATTCGGCCACATACCGCTGCTTAGCGGAGAACCCCAGCAGCTCCCGCACTGGCACAGACGCCGACCTGCGCGTCCTTCCAGGTGAGTGACCCGACTAACCTTTCACTAACTAGTGCTGCAGGACTCGACTGACCTCCACTAACTAGTGCTGCAAGACTCGAGTGACCCGCCTAACACGTCGCTAACTAGTGCTGCGGGACTCGAGTGACCCACCTGACCTCCACTAACTAGTGCTGCGGGACTCGAGTGACCCACCTGACCTCTGCTAACTAGTGCTGCGGGACTCAAGTGTCCCGCTTGACCTCCACTAACTAGTGCTGTGGGACTTGAGTGACCCGACTAACCCTTCGCTAACTAGTGCTGCAGGACTCAAGCGACCCAACTAACCCTTTGCTAACTAGTGCTGCGGGACTCCAGTGACCCGCCTGACCTCCACTAACTAGTGCTGCGGGACTCAAATGACAAATCCAACCTCCCTTAACTAGTGCTGCGGGACTCGAGTGACCCACCTAACACTTCGCTAACTAGTGCTGTGGGACTCGAGTGACCCACCTGGCCTCCACTAACTAGTGCTGCGGGACTCGAGTGACCCACCTGACCTCCACTAACTAGTGCTGCGGGATTCGAGTGTCCCGCTTGACCTCCACTAACTAGTGCTGCAGGACTCAAGTGACCCAACTAACCCTTCGCTAACTAGTGCTGCAGGACTCCAGTGACCCGCCTGACCTCCACTAACTAGTGCTGCGGGACTCGAGTGACCCACCTGACCTCCACTAACTAGTGCTGCGGGATTCGAGTGTCCCGCTTGACTCACTTAATCAGTGCCGTTGCAGGACTCAAGTGACCCAACTAACCCTTCGCTAACTAGTGCTGCAGGACTCCAGTGACCCGCCTGACCTCCACTAACTAGTGCTGCGGGACTCAAGTGACACATCCAACCTGCCTTAACTAGTGCTGCGGGACTCGAGTGACCCGCCTAACACTTCGCTAACTTGTGCAGCGGGACTCAAGTGACCCACCTGACGTCCACTAACTAGTGTGTGTGTGTGTGTGTGTGTGTGTGAGTGAGAGAGATTCTGTGTATCATGTCCCAGAATGCACTGGGCTCTTCCTCGCTCATTATTGGTGTTGTGGTTTCGGCAGAAGTGCTTGTTTTCCAGCAGCAGGCATCGGAGCTCAAATATCAATCTGTCATTTTCTGTGAGGATTCTGAATGATTTCTGCAGCTCTGACATTTCTGTTGATCGATGCACGAGAATCAATGACTCATCAGTCGTGTTTGAGCCCAGAAACCTCAGCGTCCTGCTAATGAATCCAGTCCTTCACTCGAATTATCATCAGCATCTCGTTCATATTCTAACACTCGCATGAAACAAACTCAAATCACACTTCAAAATCAAGAGAAATGCCAAGAAATGGACATTTAAGGAACAGTTCAGCCAAAAAAAATGCTCATTCTCAGTTCATCCAAGATGCAGATGCAGATGAGTTTGTTTGTTCATCAGATTTGTAAAAATGTGTCATTGCATCAGTGTCTCAGCAATGGATGCTCTGCAGTGAATGGGTGCCGTCAGAATGAGAGTGATAAAAAATCACAGCTGATAAAACATTCACAATATCCATCACTCCAGTCCATTGTTAACATCAGAAGACAAAAGCTGAAACAAATCGTTTCAGCTTTTGTCTTCTCCAGATGTTAACTGATGGACTGGAGTGGTGTGGATTATTGTGATGTTTTTATCAGCTGTTTGGACTCTCATTCTGACGGCACCCATTCACTGCAGAGCATCCATTGCAGAGACACTGATGCAGTGACATTTCTACGAACAAACAACTACTCCTTTTAGGGTTTTTGGGCTGGAAACACTCTCTACATGTGAGTGTAAACACACAGGCTGTATCTCAGTGTTGCTGGCTTTCTCTGTCTTGAGGAACAGAAACCCTGCTGCGATCGTTAGTTAGACTGTTGACATTTATAGCAGCTTGATGAACAACAACACATTCAGTTTAATGAGAGATTTGAAGGAAACTCCATCTCAACTCCATTTATTCCATGAATGAATGAATGATGGATTGATCAGAGTTTTTCTCCAAGACCAGCAAAGATGATGGTTGAGGAACATGTGATGAATCCGTTTATGTTAATACTCTAAAGTCTGGATGTGCGAGTCTAGACTTGAGTTCCTGAGATCTGAATGTTCCTCCTGCGTTTATTATCCATCCGCAGTAGTAGACAGCAGGTGCAGGGCTGGAGAATCGAGAGAATCGCTGGAATCCCCTCTGGCCAGAGCTGACTGGCCTGTTTTCTGTCCGCACGATGCTGGATCTTTGGCTCAGGGCTGTTAGGAAGCGTCTCTGGAGGGAGAGACAGCTAAAGAAGAGCATTCTGGGAGGAAACGTCGCTGCAGGCTTCAGGACATGAACACTGCACCGTTTGAACTGAACATTCAGAGGTCACACACATGCAGCAACAACTGCAACCGCTGTGTGTGTGTGTGTGTGCAGGAGCGGTCAGATTATACATGCACACACACACACACACACACCTCTCAGGAGACGCTTGCTGTGTGTGTGTGTGTGGTGCGCTGATGGCGAGAATAAACAATCAGGTGCGTGTGTGTAATCTAATGTGTGTGAGTGTGTACTTGTTTTTGCTACTTTGTGAGGACCAAAAGACTGCACTAAGATGGTAAAACTAGAAAAGTTGTTAAATCGGACCCCACAAAGACATGATCCTTTATATAAGACTATAAGATGACTAAATATACTATCATCCAAACCTAAACCTACCAGTCACTGAAATATATATATATATATAAGTAGTTTAAACAAGGATGTGTGTGTGTGTGTGCAGAGCCTGGAGTAGCTCGAGCGCTGATGTTCCTCCAGAGGCCTCAGAAGGTCACAGTTCTTCAGGGCAGAGATGCGGTTCTAGAATGTTCTGCCTCTGGCTATCCCAACCCGTCCTTCTACTGGATGAGAGGCAGCGAGCTGATCCAGAGCAGGTGAGGAGAAACACATCACTGACAGGCCACATCAGCACA
>JAFVLL020005379.1:0-5000 GCA_021397915.2 Tor tambroides | reverse complement strand
TCTATAAAAATATCAGCGTTTATTGAGTGCAATGATGCATTAAAGGCATGAATTTTAAAGAAAACATATATAGATTTATATTGCATTTCATTCAAAAAAAATTATTTTATTTTTTAATAAATATTTTAATATTCAGCAATTATTTTCCCCCATTACAAGAATGTTAATAATTAATAATTAATGTAATAATTTTAAAAAGTTAATAATGAATAATAATAAAAAATCAAGTTGTGATTTAAATTTTTCAGAGATGATGTCCACTGAGACACTCAATAAAAATATCAGCATTTATTGAGTGTAATGATTCTTTAAAGGCATGAATTTTAAAGAAAACATATATACATTTACATTGCATTTCATTAAAAAAATTAATTTTATATTTTAAATAAATATTTTAATACTCAGCAATTATTTTCCCCCATTACAAGAGAGTTAATAATTAATGTAATAATTAAAAAAAAAAGTTAATAATGAATAATAATAAAAAATCATGTTGATTTAAATTTTTCAGAGATGACATTCAGTAAAATAATCAATAAAAATATCAGCGTTTATTGAGTGTAATGATGCGTTAAAGGCACATTTCGTTAGACGTCATCTCTTTACGTCTGTTCTTCTCATCTGGACGAATCAGATGCATTGAATGCACAGGGCAAACACGGCTTGCATTCATTATAAAATGTTTAAATCTGGTTTCTGATTAAAATGCATGAGTGCGACGAGTGCTTGCTGGCTGGCGGAGATCATTTTTTAATCATGAGTTCGTCGCTGCTTGTGCACAGATATAGGTGTGCATGAATATAAAGCTGAGAGAGGATGGAAAACCAGGATTTCTGAATGCGCAGCTTTCATTTAACGAGCATTTATTATTTTCAGTGTCTGTGATCATGTGAAACAAACCTGAAATCTTCAGCCAAAAACTCTGCATCTTTTGCCTCTTAAAGGTACAGTTCATCATTTACTCACCCTCATGTTGTTCAAACCTTTATGACTTGTTCTTCTGGGTTCCAGTGTTGTTTGGGCTCAAACGTACTTAAAAATATCATCTTTTATATTCCACAGAAGACAGAAAAGAGTGGCACGAGGGAAGTAAATGATGACAGAATGATGATTTTTGGGTGAACTATGCCTTTAAATCACAATAGGAGTCATTTCAAATCACACTAACAGTTATAAAAGTTATTTTTGTTTGAAATTCGACCAAAAATAAACCATAGCAATGCCTGTTTTGACTAAACTAGTGAATTAAATGGATGTTTCACCCCAAAAATCATCATTCTGTCATCATTTAAGCTTATCTTATGTTTTTCAAACACACATGTAAAAAGATATTTTGCAAAATGTTTTTTATCCATACAATGAAAGTCAATGGGGTCCAAAACTATTTGGATCTCAATGTTTCTCAAAATATCTTCTCTTCTGATCAATAGAAGAAAGCCATACAGGTTTGAATGACGTGTGGGATCATTCTTTGCGTGAACTATCCCTTTAAATCACAATAGGAGTCAATATAGATCACACTAACAGTTATTTTTGTTGGAAATTTGACCTAGAAATATACTGTAGAGATGCTTATTTTGGCTAAACCAGAGAATTAAAGGGATATTTCTCCCAAAAAGTGATCATTCTGTCATCATTTACTCACCCTTATGTCGTTCAAACCTTTATTACTTTCTTTCTTCTGTGATTCACAAAAGAAGATGTTTTGAGAAATATCTTAGTGCTTTAGTCCATATAATGAAGGTCAATGGGGTCCAGTGTTGTTTGGTTCCAAACATTCTGCTTGAGAATGCTAATTGAGGAGATTTCCGATCGTCATCTTATGTTAAAGACTGCTTTTCTTTTGGCGATATCTTCTGTAAATAGAGTTGGGGATCTGCAGGCCCTTTCTGTGGCCCCGTCCTTTCTCGATTTTGCACCCGATCTGGCGAAAGCATTTCTCTACCCTCATGCGGGTTATGTCCCTTAGATCCCCTCCTCTACACCACGGCCTGTCGTACTCCAGGCGTTCTGTCCTCCTCCCTTCAGGGAGCCCGACCACCAGAAGCTTAACTGTATATGTCCAGTGCGAGCACTGGATGCGTACGTCCACAGAGCTGCCCTGTGAAGAAGGGCGGACCAACTCTTTGTGTGCTTTGGTCCCCCTAATAGAGGTCTTCCAGCTTCTAAACAGACCCTCAGATGGTGGATAGTAGATGCCATTACGATTGCCTATGAGTCCTCTGATCTCCCCTCGCCCCTGGGGGTCAAGGCTCACTCGACCTGAAGTGTGGCGGCCTCCAAGGCCTTGCTGGCAGGTGTTCCTATGCAGGACTTCTGCAACGCTGCAGGATGGTCCACGCCCCTCACGTTCATCAGCTTTTATGACCTGGATTTGCAAGTCTGGCAGCGTGGGCATCTCGTTCCCATAGCGTTTCCGACGCAGCTCGAGTTCCTGAAGGGGAATGTCCCAGGTTACGTATGTAACCATGGTTCCCCGAGGGAACGAGATGTCTCGCCCATCCATCGGACAGATTACAGAATGTGATTCAGAGCGTGGTCACGCTGAAGGCGTTCCCACAGCGTTTCCGACGCTATGGTTACATACGTAACCTGAGACGTTTTCTCAGTATTTTGATTTTTTTGCACCCTCAGATTCCAGACTTTCAAATAGTTGTATCTCGGCAAAATATCTTCCTATCCTAACGAACCATACGTCAATAGAAAGATTATTCAGCTTTCAGATGATGTATAAATCTCAATTTCAAAAAACTGACCCTTATGACTGGTTTTGTGGTCCAGGTTCACAAATGTCAAACTAAAATGTTTCATAAAAAATGTTCGATGAATGCTGTATAAATAATGTTTTTGTGCTCATTGCATTAGTGTTACTGTAGGTGTGTTTGTTTGGTGTTTTAGTGAGTGTGAAGCGCTGCTGTGAGTGTGTTTCTGCTCTCTGTGCTGTAGTAATCTCGCCGGTGTGTGACGTGTGGAGTGCTCTGTTTCTCGTGTGAATCTGTGTTGATGGTCAGTGAGCCCACGTGGCTCATTAATCCAGTCTCTACTGGTTTGACTGGCAGTTCAGTGCAGTTCATTTAGAGGGATTCTGGCCTGAACCCAGCACTGACACAACACTCGCCAACACTGTGTGTGTGTGTGTGTGTGTGTGTGTGTGTGTGTGTGTGTGTGTGTGTGTGTGTGTGTGTGTGAGTGAGTGTGTGTGTCTGTGTGTGTGTGTGAGAGAGTGAGTGTGTGTGTCTGTGTGTGTATGTCTCCAGAGCTTCAGCAGCAGATAATGAGGCATCCACTGGACTGTCTGTTGTGTTTTTGCTGCCAATCAGTTCAGTCATAGTTGACTGAGAAAGAGGAGGAAACACAATCAGTGACATAAGCCTGTCAGAGTCAGTTAGTTAATAGCTGCTCTGTGTTTTAACCAGCTCACATAATAATACTAACCATACAACACAAACACTTCATGCACTTTACAAACACAAATGTGATTATTACTCTCCTCCTAGTGCTTTCAGCACTGATTTTCACAATTCAAATATATATTGTGAAATAGTATTAGAATTTAAAATAGCTGTTTTCAGAAATCATTCTAATATGCTGATATTTGCTCCTCAAGAAACATTTCTGATTATTATCAATGTTGAAAACAGTTGTGCTGCACAATATTTTTGTGGAAACTGTGATACATTTTATTTTCCAGGATTCACAGATGAATAGAAAGTTCAAAAGAACAGCATTTATTTGAAACATATATCTTTTGTAACATTATAAATGTCTTTACTGTTACTTTTGATCCATTTAATGTATCTTTGATGAACTAGTATCTCAAATATCCTAAATAAAAGTAATCTTACTGACTCCAATCTGTTTTCAACATTGATAACAATCAGAAATGTTTCTCGAGCAGCAAATCAGCATATTAGAATGATTTCTGAAGATCATGTGACACTGAAGACTGGAGTAATGATGCTGAAAATACAGCTGCAGATCACAGAAATAAATTACAGCTGAACAGATATTCACATAGAAAACAGCTGTTTTACATTCTAATAATATTTTGCAATTTTTTTACTGTATTTCTGATAAAAAAACAAAAAAACAACACAAGACTCAAGTGTTTCAGAGGCTCTTGTACTGTGTGAATGTGCTAGATGACTGAACTAATGAGTACATACTGAATGTGTATCACTGTGTGTTATTTCTAGTGTGTACTAGCGAGTGTGTACTGACTCTGGTGATTGAAATGGGATTGTGGTTGTTAATACCGTGAAACGAGATTAACTGAATGTTTGGGAAATCCAGCTACTCTAACAAACACTGATGGACCGGGATTGAGATTACAGTAACAAAACCCTGACCCGCTTAACCGGATTAACCAGCATAATGACCCGTTCAGTGTAAATCAACATGATTATGATGACTGAATGAAAACAGCTTCGGTTTGTACTGTATTCTGAGTCATTTACACTATGGAGACTAGTGTGCAGCCTAAGTAGGGAGCATGTGAAGGAATCATCAGTGCATTCAGGATGAGAATAAGTGATTCAGATAACGAATGTTTGTTATTTCCAATCATAATGACTCTCATTAACCTCTTTAACAGTCATGTAAAATGTAAAATAACTGTTGCAGTGCTGCAAAACTATCAACTTTTTACCACAAGAAGAATAGCAATGTACAGTGAAAGAATTGCAAGATTTACTTGCTACTTTTATAAATAATTGCAGCTGCATTTAAAAAATATTTTGACAAGAAAATAGATTAATAGAAAAATATTTGAATTATTATAGCCATTGCTTGAACATCTGTTTTGAGAAATGATATTGTTCTCCCTTTTGAAAATGATTCATGAGAGCTTTATCGCATTCATGAGAGATTTATACGTCACTCCTGACACTTTGCTGCTTGTACAGGATATACAGTGGGTACGGAAAGTATTCAGACCCCCTTAAATTTTTTCAGTTTTTTTATGTTGCAGCCTGATACTACAATTGTTTAAATTCATTTTT
>JAFVLL020005377.1:0-10965 GCA_021397915.2 Tor tambroides | reverse complement strand
CTACAAATCATCTTGTACTGTTCCCCAGCCAGCTGCTTGACTCACAATGTTTCTCTCTGCACATGTACAGTATTTATGTGAAGCATTCGTATAGTCTGTATAGTTTGTGTAGTTTGTATTTCTTATTTTTATTTTTTTTATATTTTCTTTAGTTTGTATAGGGTAAACCATTATATATAGTATATTTAGTCAAAATCTGTCAGTAGGTTAGTTGTGTATAGGTTTATAGTGTTTACTTCATTGTTGTATGTCTGTATTTATGTAGCACCGTGGTCCTGTGAGGCACGACATTTCGTTCCACTGTATGTCCCCACATGTAGCGGAATAACAATAAAGCTCAACTTGACTTGACTTGATTTGACTAAACACTGAATTTTCAAAAGTATGTGAAAAATGTAAAGTTCGTGTCATAGAATCTTTAAAATATATCCGAGAGTTTTACACACCGGTCTGTTATTGTGGTGACATTTCCACCCCCCAAAACATGATGCAGAACAAAACGAAACGTGATTGGTTGCTTTACCTGTCAGTCATATGGCCTCTTGGGCGGGCCTTGGCCATTCAAAGTTCCCAGACCTTCAGCTGTCAGTCTGAAGGTCTGGCTACGTGAGACTACATTTACACCATCTACACCAGGCACGAGCGGCGCGACAACATACAATGAGGTTCTATTGATTATAATCAGTGACGCTGTCTACACTGGATGCGGCGCGATGCACGGTGTTACTTGACTTTGCTTGTTGGTGTTTGTTGGGGCAATGTGTGAACATGATAGTTATGTTTCATAAAACTCTAAATCCTACAGTCAACTTGAGCCAACGTGTTTGTTGGCGTTTGTCTGTGCGGTGTGAATTGGCCTTAATAGGCATCGTGCAGTGAATGCTTTTGGATTCTCAAGACAATACATTTTAAATTATTTTATACTTTTTAGCAGGTGTATGTATGTATGCAATGCTTCCTTTGCAAATGTGGTAAATAACAGTTTTAGCTTTAATTTTGGCTTTAATTAGAGTAGCATTGGATGGTTTGGAGAAATGAGTGCATGAAGCCATAGGTTTTTTATTGTTGTTGTTGTTTTTGCAAAGGGGATTGAGAGGTGCTGACAGTTTCATGACCGCTACCTGAAAAAACTGAGAGGACTGTTCCATGCCACTTCCTCCCTGAGTCATGTTAATAGCAAATGACTGAGTGCCATCTCCTTCACATCAGTCTGTAATATACATCAACATAACCACAGGCAGCCTGAGCTCTTGAGGAAGTCATGCTTATAAGACACAATGAACACATGCACTAAATATTTACAGTCCATAGACTATATAAATGCAGTACATAAACTAAATCCTGATAGGCTGAAAGGAAAGATCAGAGATTATAGTGAATATTTTTTGGAATCCGGGTGTTGAGGAACCCTGGCAAAAATTTTGCAGTTGTTGTTTGTTCTGATGTTTTAGGCAGAAAGAGTAAATTGAAAGTACACACTATTGGGAGGCTTCTGGCGATCACAGTGAAAGTGTTGTTGATGAATGAAAGGCGATTGGTATTTTTTTTCACCCCAAGTGTTTCTGCAGAGCTGACAGAAAAAATACTGCCAATAGACAGAGTGAATGATGAGAAATTTATGTGCTGCTCTTCACACACAAAAGCATCACAAAAGCATTTCATGAACACATGATTCTTCCTTCAAGTGCCTAACCCTCACCCAGTTCTCTTATAGCGAATATGTGACAAAAATACACAAGTGAGCACACCTGCCTCCATGTCTCCTTCATAAATGTGCCTTGTACACACAGTTTTTTTCTTTGTGCTTTACCCTTTTACCCAGTGTCACCTTTGCAGAGGGTTAAATAGCATTACGGCTAAAGTGTATACAAACTGACTGGGTTTGAAATAAGCAGGCACGACGAACAGGGTTAGGCTGAAAAAAAAGAAGGAAAAAACAGAGAAAAGAGGGGGGTGCAGGGGAGGTTAATAAACTGGAGCCGAGTATGAATGAATTTCAGCCAAAACATCTCAGCCTCAATTCAGAAGCGCAGAAGCTTTGAAAGACTAACTCATTTTGTTCTACAATTTCAAAGTGATTGTGCACAGGTGCATTTGTGTATGTGTGTGTGATCATCTGCTCTATTCGTGTGGTATTTTTTTATAAAGTTTCATTAATTTCATTAATTCAGTTCTGTAATCAAATCCATTGAACCCCATGAAAGCATTTGTTATTGTATTAGTAAGCCATTTGTCTTCATTAATCAGAGTAAATGATGTTTTAACACTCCTTTTTAAGTCAATCAATTTTCTGTCCTAGTCTTGATGGATGTTCTTCGCTAATTACCTTTGTGTGTGTAAGATAGTGTATTATTTATTAAATGTGTATCCTTGGAAACAGCATGACATTAGGCTAGCAGAAATGCTTTTACTACAGTATGACCAGAAAATCCGTCTTCTTGGTGTTTTAAATACCGAGTTAATGTGATTATTCTGCACCTTCAATAATATTGTGACCAAATATGACTATTATAATCAAACAGAAAGCTAGAGGACAACATCTGAGATTGGATTTAATGCTGCCATATACAGATTTTTTTATAGCGCTGTTAATCATGTTAACAGCAAGCCTGTCCTAAACAGAATCAGGCTACATAAAAGTGTGACAGAAAGGCTTTATAGACTTGATATTTTACTAATACCAGTTATTATGATATTGGAAGCAATGGCAAGTAAAATGTGTTAGATTACATTCAGATTTGAAGTGTATGTTTGTGAGGACTATCATTGAGTTGTTCACTGCTTTTTAGAGGGTGTCCAGTGGTCTGTGAAGTCAGGCTATTTTCACAATTGATAGTCAAGTCACAGCACACACACTGTATTCCCCAAATACACTGTTCTCAATGTCACTGGATAGAAAAGCGTGACAAACATCGTGGAACATTTTCAGTAGAATCAAATAATTTATTCAACTTCATGCGCTTTCATGTCCCAGGGGTTGAATTTTATTAAAACATTTTTCAAAAGTTCTCTTTTTGTTACATGAAGGTCATGTCATTTATTTATTTATTTATTTATTTATTTTTGCTACTTTTCGTTACATGTAAAATGTATTATTTTAGCATTCTCCCAGACCTAGACGTTCAGTCTTAAACTATGAAAATCTATTATAAAGATATGCATTATTGCAAGTTTAAAATTATGATGACCATCATTTGAGATATAGGTGGACATGGCTATGTGGTGGAAATAACTTAGAGAAACATGGAAGACACATTGTTACTGGACAAATCAGCCTGTGATTTGAGAGAGTTTCTTTTCTATTCCATACGGTCAAAATCCCCACATATAAACCTAAATGTTTGAGACTTCCAGGCTGTTTATTTTTGGCTCAACTGTAGTCTAAATGCAGCACAAACTGCTTTATTTTCCTGCAATATTTTGGAAGGAGTTCTGATTTCCTGACTCACCAGTAATTTTTAAGGTATATTTTTGGGCTTTTATACTTTTATTTTGGCAGGCCAGTATGAGACAGACAGGACAGGAAGCAATGCAAGAGGAAAGAGGGGAACTGGATAATGAAAGGATCTCGAGCCGGGACTTGGACGCAGGTTATCTGAGGCACTGCCACACCATATGTCAGAGCTCTGCCCACAAGACTATGGCTCTGACAGTTAACAGCTATTTTTCATTTATTTGGCTTTTCATTACAGAGAACCATTAATAACAGTGAATGCAAGTACATGTGTCAAAAATCCAACCACCTTAAGAATATCAAAAGTGCAAAAGTATATGTGACCCTGGACCAGAAAACCATCATAAGTCATAAGTGTCAATATTCAAATAATTCGCTTTCCATTAATGTATGGTTTGTTAGGATCGGACAATATTTGGCCGAGATACAACTATTTGAAAATCGGGAATTAAATCGAGAAAATTGCCTTTAAAGTTGTCCAAATGAAGTTCTTAGCAATGCATATTACTAATCAACAATTAAGTTTTAATATATTTATGGTAGGAAATTTACAAATCTATATCTTCATGGAACATGATCTTTACTTAATATCCTAATGATTTTTGGCATAAAAGAAAAATCAATAATTTTGACCCATACAATGTATTTTTGGCTATTGCTACAAATATACCCCAGCGACTTAAGACTGGTTTTGTGGTCCAGGGTCACATATATGCTTTACATGAGAAATACATACCATAAGAACTTAATTAAAAATCAATAGCATTACACTAATAATAAAGTAGGTCAGTTAGACATTGACTTAAAATTCATAAATAAATACAATGTAAAAACACAAATGACAGCTTAGCCAACTTGCTGCTGTTTCCTAGGCTAATATTCATATTCAGTTTCCACTATTTTTAAGAAATGTATGGTTTTGATCAAGTATTTTCAAATAGATTGATTCTATAAATATGAAACTCCAGATTTTCCGTTTCTCAAGCAAGTTCAAATTAATTGAAAGGCATGAAACTGGGAGGGTTTCTGGTCATAAAAGTGTGATCCTAATTAGATTTGAATATATTGTGTCCAACAGAATCCCTAAGGCTCTCAATAGGGTACACACACAGTTCACTACAAAAGCAATAGGCCTACCAATTCAAGGACTTGCCCTTCAGCCATGCGTCAAAGTGTGGCAGAGATTAAATTGCCCAAATCAAACCTGAAACATTTTTGAATAATTTCTCTGAACACAAAGGCCACGGTTAGGCACATGTAGTGTTCAGTCAAGTCCTGCATCTGTCTGGCCGTGTGAGTGGAGATAAGAGGACACACCGGCCCTCTCCTTCATTTTAATGCTGCACTGGTTGCTAATTGATTGTCCCCGCAACGTTTGTGCTCTAGTTAAAAATGCAGCTCACGCAAAGACATTCACACACACGTACATGTTGTTTATCCTTATCATCATTAGCATCATCTACCTTTTTCTTCATTTGACCCCTGCAGTGACCAACAAGACATAGCAAACACACCGCACGCTGCTAAGAAATGAAAACATTACTCCTTTTTCGCATGCAAACACACGCACACAGTGTATATAACAGAAGGTTTACTTTAGTTCGAGAGGCGAATGTGTGGCGATCGTGTGACTTAGCTGAGGGTTTTTAATAAAGCTTGTCAGCCGGCAATACGCCACCGGAATTAAGAAAATGGGATTTGGGGTTTTCAGCCGCTTGACGCACCCTCGCACGCACACTTCTCTTCACTAAGAGTGGGAAGCATTTGCCGGTCTGTTGTTTGTAGTCCCCAAGCAGAATTTTGGAGGATAAAACTGGCATCCAGTGAGATTATGTAAACACAGATATACATGTTCTCGCAGTGAAGTACATTTTTATTTACATGCAAGGAGACTTTGGAAATGAAATATTGCACTGAGCTGTACGGAGAAAGAAAAACAACATCCGTCAAAAGAGAAAGAAATGTGCAAAAATAAAAAAGGAGGGTGATAAGAGGACAAAAATGTGTGTTTGGTGTGCCTGTACGCTGTGCTTTAAACCTCCCACGACTCTCAATGAATCCATCAGCAAAGTCATTAACAATCATTACCACAGTAATTAAATATACCAGTCGGAGATTTGATTGAGTCCCACATCTCATAATTACTTTTCAGCTTCAGAACTGTATTCATGCAGGAGCAGCTGAGATGTATGGAGACACAGCTAATTGAACTAATTATGCAATTATGCAAGGAGACCGAACTTCCACTGGAACTGGACTGTAGTGTTGAGAGGGAGAGGAGAAGTGAGGACACTTACTGAGACAGTGGACAGAGATTGGTAGGAACAAGATTGAGTGAAGCATGTGCTCAGTTTTTCTTCCATGAAGCTTTACACTATTCTAAACAGGCACATAAGCCTTCAGTTTGGGGATAATGATCTACAAATTTAGCTAGTATAGTTCACCTAAAAAAGAAAATTTACTTACTCTCAGGACATCTGTTTCTTCATCAGAACAGATTTGGAGAAATTTAGCATTACTTGCTCACCAGTATAATCCACAAGTCATCCCCACAAATCCAGTCCATCAGTTGTGACCAAATACATCAAGTTAAGTGTTAACTTTAACCATTGCTTCTAGCCAAAATATTCCATAATCCATAATAATGCTTTCCCCACTGACAAAGCTCACCAACGGGATCCACTGGTGAGCAAATAATGTAATGCTCTCCAAATCTGTTCTGATCAAGAAACAAACTCATCTACATCTTGTAGCATAGCATGAGGGTGAGTTAATTTTCAGCAAATTTTAATTTTGGTGGGGAACTATTTCTTTAATTACAAAATTTTGATTCCAGTGTTAATACATAGTATAGTAAAGCCTAAGACCACACTGATGACCTCAGTGAAAAAAATAAAAATAAATAAATATACTATAATATATTTGAAATACGTTTATTATGTTCTAAATATACTATAAATACATTTACATATTTATGTACTTTATAAAAATTATGGAAATACAAGACAACTGTACTTTTAGTATACTATTAATCCTCATCAATAGTGACATTAAAACACATTTTAGGCTTAATATTAAGAAATGTGCATTGTGCACAAGTAGTACTACAAATAAAGTTTAAAGGTGCAGTTGGAGATCTCGGAAAATGCTAACTTTAGCCTGATAGCACTGAAAGCGAATGTCCCACCCTCCCTGCAATCGCCGTCCAAAGCCACGCCCCCTGAACGCACATACGCTCAAAGAACAGAATACCAGAGACAACATTAATTACTGCAATAGACTACATTAACGGTTTCCAATTACAGTCCTCGCATACCCCCCTCTGCACATTTCATATGTATATCTTATCACGTCCGACGGTTGTTCTATTCAACCGTAAGTCATTAAGTGCCCTGCGAAGTGGACATCACCAGATATTCTGCCATGATTCCAGTTCAAAGCGAGTGTATATGTTCCATACAATGGGCATTAAAGTGTGTGAGACATAAATTTAAAAGGTATTTATTTACAGAGGTATATTATGTCACACTCTCTAGTAAGTTTCCTCTGTGTGTCAAGACGCTGCGCAGCGCAAATCCGTGAGTGAATGTTCCAAAGTGAAATAAACTTCAACGGATTTCCCCTGCTCAGGGAGTAGGGAGCAATGAACACTGTGTAGGGAGCATGTCAATCGGAACACAGTTCATGCACGTAGCTCTCTTCTAATGAGCTGGTTATCTGAATCGGGTGTGTTAACTAAAGGAGACTAAGCAAAATATGCAGAGCGGGGAGCGCGAGGACTGGGATTGGGAACCGCTGGGCTACATCATGTGTCATTCACCGGTGAGAAAACTTTATAGCACAGTTAGTAAAAGTAATACAATACCAGGAAGGAAGATCGGGTTGTTGATGTTTGTCTGCCATTCTCGCTCTATCTGCACAGCGTGCGTGAACGCGCCGATGACGTATCGTGTCTGCGCGAACAGGGTGCGCAGAGGTACGCAAATACATACGTTGACAGACAGGTAGGAAAGACAATTAAAACGCTCGGACCGAGGGTTTTGATTGGACGAACATTTCTTGGTCCTACACCTTCCACAGAGTATATAAATACAGATAAATACATTTAGACCACTTAACTTAATGATTACTATCAGGATGTGAAGAGACTTTCAACCAGAATAACAAAAAATGTTTCTGAAGACAATCACCAATGGCACCTTTAATTATACATTTTGTACCAGTAAGTCTTGAGCAATATGTCAGGAAATATGTTATTAGATTTGAACTATACCTACTTAGTATGAAATCAGAATCAGAAATCAGAAAGAGCTTTATTGCCAAGTGTGTTCACACAATTCGCCATCAGAAAGTAGAAATAAATGTATTTTAAATATATTACTTTTTTACAAGGGGACCAACACTATATTTACTTACTTATTTGTTTATTTATTTATTTAAAATTGATTTAAACTGTAGTTATGGAGAAAATGTAACATAAGATTCTATATTGTTTGTAGGCCACTAAAATTAATAAATAAAACTAAAATGAATGCATGTTTAATTCATTACTTTCCGTAATTATTCTAATGCAACTTATTGATATATTAACACAGTTATGTAACACATTCTGTTTAAAAGCAGCATTTCACAACACTGCTGAAATAAAGACGCAGGAATGCAAATAAAGGTATAAAATCTATGCCAGCAGCTAAAATAAAATTAATGCTATGTAGAGAAGGAAACAAACGGCTCTAAAACAAATTAAACTAAAAATAAAGAAGCAGAAAATGGGGAAGAGAAAATCAATATTACCCTTCCTCACCAGAAACGGTTGTGGTCAAGATCCAATTTGTCTAGTGCTGAGCTTAACCAGCTGATGGGTGTTTGCTTTCGTCCCCTTTCACAAACAAACAGCTGTTTTAGCTCTGTGTCTCTTATTGATCAGTTTGCTCCTGATAAATAGCCTTGAGGAAAGCAGCTCCTTAAGTTGCAGAGAGAGTTTTGGACATGTGACCTCACAAATATTTATTTATTGCATATGAGTTATTTTGTGTGCAGAAGAGAATTACAATAATCATGTGTTTGGATTAGATCTATTTTAAATCATTTAGATGTGGGTGTGTTATATGCATGCATTTCATAGATTCTCTGTTCATTTCAGGAATGTGACTAAGATTACATTGTAAGATTTTCACACTAACTGACTCGATAACGGTAGGGAATTTCAAAAAAGCTGAAATCTTGCCCTCCTCTCTCTGTGGATCTGTCACACTCTCCGATTAAGCATTGAAGAAGGGTGACAAATTAAACGACTGCCTCTGAAATTTCCCTGTCAAGTGTTGCACCACCCGATTTTGGCAGCAAATCAACTCGAAGCTCACTGAAATAAGAGCAGGAGCACTGTGTAAATGAAAACAGTTGTCATAGACTGAATTAGGACAGTTTGTGGAGTGCTTTTGCCCTGTGAGTGTGTGTGTGATGTGTTTTTGTCCCTTCAGGGCTTGCCGTAGAAAATATATGTACATGTCAGCTTCTGTGAGAAAAAAGACATCCTTTCAGTAAACACAGTCTATTTTTTTTATTGTATTAGTTATTAAGTTTAACTCTTGGTTTCATAATCACAGTGCATGGCGTTATGACTTGCTGTTGTGTTTGCAGTATGTGCCTTTGGGTTTGCAGAAGAAAAATGGCTTGTCAGTGCTTCAGTGCAAATCAGAGGTGAGAAGGAGCTCACTGGTCAGTGCTAAAAGGGTGTGAGAGCATGGACCACCGACTGCCACTTATAAATTCCAGCATGTGGGATGTTCTAAGAGGCCGTGAAGACAGTCAGTAGGAGACCATTAACAGTTATAGAGTTGCTGCTATTAACATTTATCTGTTCTTTTTCTTCATACAGTAGAACAGTTTTATTTAGTATGGTATCAGTTTCTATTAGAATAATACACAAGTATATAACGGTTTATATAGTTATGCCAGTAGGTGGCAGTAAGTGATTGTCTTTTTATTAGTGAGTCAGTGAATAATTTGTTCAACTGACTCATTCAGAACCACTGATTTATTCAAGAAAGAAGCAAGTTGTCTTTATGGCTGCAACCTGAGTTGCTACTTCTTTTGAATAAGCAATTACTTTGTGACTGCTCAATTCTCTGTATGTATGTGCTGTACATGTGGCAGAATTGACAATAAAGCAGACTTTGACTTTGACTTGACTTTGACTAAAGAAGTGCATTCTATGCATTAATGAGTTCCAGACATGCTAGATTTGTCATGTGACCTACCAGCATCAGTTGCATCATTTCACCGTCATTCACAAATCCACTCCCGTGGCCTGATGGGATAGTAAAGTGTCCATTAGATGCATACTGAGATCAGAATCTCACAGGGAATAGTAAGTTATCCAAGTGCTTTTCATCTACTGTTTTAGGAATACTGTGAATCCAGAGATACTACTCTTATCACATACTGTTTTTCACCAAGTATCCACCTTTTTCTTGCCGTAAAAATGGGCAAGCCCATTTGTAAATTCTGTGGGTCTAACTTCCGGTCTCATCCGTGTCCAGCTATTTTTAGCTGTACAAAACAGTTCGTTTTGCTGCTTGATATTGAAAATTGATGTGTCTTATATTATTTTAATGTATTATCTTAATTATGAACACACTGGTTTGTAGTGCAAACAGTTTTACAGTTTACTGCACGTTGTTATTCTCCTCGTTATTTACCTTTGTAGCGGCTAATGAATCGGAAGTCTCTCCCATAGGCTTACTTCCGCATTGAAGAAAAAGGTGGATACAGCAGACATGAGACTTTGGATGCAGCCTATAAGCCTTTTCATTAAAAAAAAAAAAAGAATGAAACTCCACTATCTGTGTTATTATTCGCTGCTGCAGTGGTTCTGCTGTGGTTAATTTGGAACAATTTTCGATGACAGATCTAAAAATTAACTGGCAATATTGCGTCTAAAATGTAATGTCAACTGCTGTATAAAAGCATTCTCAAAATCATGCCTACTTCTCAGAAATATCTTCCAGACACATCTTCTGAACTCGCAACAAAAGATACTGACATTGTCTAATCTACATTTTGTCTTTCCCTCTATCTGTGGAATGAACATCCATCTTTCACATATCACTTTATTCCAAAAAATTTCTATAGAGACATCTTTAAACACTTGGAGCTGATAAACATCACTAACATGTACAAACATATGAACTCTTGGAACTGTGTATAGAGGCACTGCTTTTATTCAAAGCCCATTTTTATACAATGACTTGAGCTTAGTAAAAGAGTGGATGTTACTGTCCATCTACAGAGGTGAGCAGGTTGCAGTTGTTGTGTGTGAGTGAAATAAGGATAGATTAATTACAACAGTTAATAGAGGCAGTAATTAAGGAAACAGCAGGATGTGGATGTGTGTGCGTTGATTTATGACCTGTGCCTGAGGGGTTGCTCTCCAGTGATAGCATGCATGTGTGTGTGTGTGTGTGTGTGTGTGTGTGTGTGTGTGTGTGTGTGTGTGTGTGTGTGTGTGT
>JAFVLL020005376.1:0-18565 GCA_021397915.2 Tor tambroides | reverse complement strand
CTGCAGTGGAACCGAGCCCAGCTCCAGAACCCACGGCTGAGGAACCGACTGTGTCTCCAGAACCAACTGCAGTGGAACCGAGCCCAGCTCCAGAATCAACTCCAGCTCCAGAACCCACGGCTGAGGAACCGAGCCCAGCCCCTGCGACTGAAGCAGCAGCGATCACACAGTCTGCAGAGGAGAATGCGACCTGCGCAGACGCTCCCACACCTGCAGCGCAGGCCGCAGCCGCTCCAGAGGGTAACGCATGGGAACATGGTCTAGAAATCTAGAAATGAGCACTGAATAATAACACAGTTCACATCTGCAGCAACAAAGCTCTACTTTTTAATAATGTTTCTGATCATTTTAGATCAAAGCATCAGATTACAGGATGCTTGAGTAGTACAATAAAGCACTGGTCGCTACACATACTGTAGTAAGCAGTGCATAACCAGTGCTGGGTAACAGAATGGAGATTGTTGAGTAGAGTTTACTGCAGGCTAGACAAAGACATTACAGTACGACCCACCATGTCACCGTCATCTGCTCTGTGCACAACAGCCTCTTGCTGACTCTTCGTCGCTCTTTGTGTCGTGCCAAAAACCACAATAATCTTGCGCTCTGTTGCCTCAGATTATGTAAGATGAGCGCTTCGCATGTCTTGCGATGACGGCAGTGGTTCGTGACATACGGCGCTGGGTCGTGCCACAGTATTGCTTAATACAAGCTTGAATGATAATCATTAATATTTTGATTCTGATACAGACATTTATTTAAAATATGAGCGAATGAACGAATGTGCAGCCATTCAAAAGACTAGTAGTGTGCCAGAGATGCAGTATGGTGCATATTTATATTCCAGTTTATGAGAATATAGTATAAAAGAAATGCGCACAAGTATAAAACCGTATAAAGCATTTCATCATCTCAACACACGTCTGTATCAGAATCTGAATGGTTTCTGCAGCTCATGTGCTGATGAATTCACAGAGACGCTGCAGAATGTTGTGCTGAAACTGTTGCTGCTGTTCACAGACAGAAATATCAGCAGCACGTTTCTTGTGTGTTTCAGGAGCCGCCGGTGAGGAGATCGCAGCAGACGCGGCTGGTGAGACGCTCCTGCAGGGGTCAGAGGTCAAACCCTCAAACTGCAGTTTTTAGCTCATTGTCTTCACACAGCAGCCAATGATTTCTGCTAAAAATATCTGGAGATGAATGAGCAAATACATCTCTTGTGTGATTCATGAGCATATCAAAAGTCATTCATATGGAATAGAAATGGTTTCCTTATTACAGAAGGAAGCTTTGTGACTCATTTGTATGTATATCATTAAAGTGTTTTGTTGGAATGAAATAAACACAAGCTCTTTCATGATAACCTTTATTTTTGTTTTTCCGTAGTCGGTGAAGATGGAGCTGATCTGCTGAAATCCACAAAACCTGAAGATTGATGTCAGTGTGTTCATGTGATGCTGTAAGATGTGCCTTTTATCTCAGCAGACATGAGGGTTTGGGCTTCACATATGTTTGTACATAAATTAGTGTTTCTAAGTAGCATTAGCATCATTAGCATTGTTGTTAAAGCCACAGAAATGCCTTTGAGAGCGCGGGGTCCCGTGGGTAACCGGCCGAGCGTGGGACGAATGTTTGTGCCACTGGATAAAATCACACCATCATGTCCTCATCTTCAGCTGAGTCAAACACAAAAGCAATATTAACTCATCTGAACAAACATGAGCCAAAACTCTAATAACTGTGAATGAACCAAATAGTGCGTAATAATGTGTCTTTTAATGTGTCAGAAGGGCTTTATCTCTTTTATGTATTTAGTGCATGTTGCACCTCAGACTGCAGATGCAAAGCAGTTTGAATCTTTACTTGCAATAATCAATGACCGAAAGGAAACGGTAGTATATTAATCAGTAGTGTATGTTGTTGGGTTATTTTAGTACTGTTTGTTACACTTAAACTCCAGAGCACTAATAAACCTCATCTGATCAGCTTTAAACCTGTGCTTAATATCTGAGACCTCCTGAAGGAAAGCAGTTACTCAGCGAATCATATCAGTGCATGAAAACATGAAAGTTGAGCTCTTTGTAAAAAATAAATCAAGCTTTTAATGAACTGTGACATGATCTCTGCACATCTCCTGTATGTGTCTTTTTTACATTTATATGTGCACAGAATAAATACAGTTACCGTTACTAATAAAATAATTTGGTAGTGATTACTCTTTCATAGCGATCAGCGTGTAGATGTGTGGTTGTGTGGGTCTGATGTCACAGTAAAACCAGTGAGAGCCACAGAAATTAGATTTGACTCAATCGACTGTAACTGCTTCTAGTGACACTCTCTCTCTCTCTCTCAAACACACACACACACACACACACACACACTACTACAGGCAATGTAGTTTCTCCAGTTCATCCGTCCTGCATGTGTTTGGATTTTAGGGGAATCTGCTGCATCTGGAGGAAATCCCTGAATTATAATACTAACAAATCCTAATAGGCCTAGAATTAAAATGCATATTAAAGAATTAAAATGCTAGGTAAATATTTAGACACACATGCCTGAGTTATTACAGACATTCTGTTTCTCTGTGAAACAAAACATTTACACGTCTGCTAATTAAACTTTAACTAGAAGGAAAAATGCTCAGATACAGTGTGATATATTTTAGACTCAGTCCATCATAAAGTTTTGGATTACAAAAAAGTTAATAATTATAATTATTATTATTATAGCCACTTGATTATTAAGAATGGCTGTCTTAATTAAAGAGAAAGACTGTTAATGACATACTGATGCTGGAGGTTTTCGTAGTGTTCATTTCTCATGTCCAGCAGAGATTTCAAAGAAACTGCTGTAAAATTTATCTATAACTTAATTTGTCTCTCATATTAAGTGTTTAGTTTTAGTTTTAATATTTTTCATTTTACATAATGTATATGATTTCAACAATCGATTAGTGATTAGTTAGCGCGTCTGTAAGCTGATGAACTGCATTTCCCATCATCCTTTAAACCGGAAATCAGCGCAGATCGCGCACGTGTGCTGTCAGCGAGAGCGTGAGCCGCAGTGAACAGGAAACTTCCACACAATTAAACAAACCAAGTTCATTTAACCGTTTAACGGAGTTTCGCTGGATCGATCAGGAATCAGAATGAACTCTGTTGGTTTAGCGGAGAGAAGCAAAGATCTGTGGTGAAATCAGTGTCACACACCACCGACAAACAGCGGATCTACAGGCAGAAAACAGCAACAATTTAAGGTAAAACAGAAAAAATTCACGCTCGCTTTTCGTTTGTGGTCATGCTAATGGATGTTAAACGACAGGTTTACCTTTTTGAATGAAGTCTGATTTTATTACAGTCATGTTGAGTGAAGATTGTAGCGACAGTACTCTTTATACTGACACTAATTTAAACCAAACCTTTATCCGGAGTGGCTTTAAAGTGAATAACATCACAATAAGAGTCAGCCAGGGTCTGCAGTGTACTAGATTAGCACACAGTACACTAGCACACAGCAATGATCATTTCTGGCAATATATTGTCGGCTTGATTGCACAGATCCTGCTATTTGAACTGAGCTGGATGATGACATTACTGAATCAACAATGAACTGACTTAAACTGAAAAACTGACTGTTTACTATTGCCCTCCTGCATTATCGACACACTGTTTTTCTGTTTAATACTGTAAAGCTGCTTTGATACAATTTGTTTTGTATAAAGCGCTATATAAACAGACTTGAAGGTGCACTAACATACAGCACACTAGCATATGGTACACTAGCACACATACTGGAGAAGAAGAGATCAAGATTTCACCTTTTGAATAGCTCCGTGTGTGTGTGTACCTGTTTTTATATCCTGGTGGGGACTTAAACCTGAATACACACAGCCTCATGGGGACTTGTGTCACGATGGGGTCCTAAATTGAGGTCTCCACGGGTAAACAAGCTTATAAATCACACAGAATGAAGTTTTTTGAAAATGTAAAAATGCAGAAAGTTTCCTGTAAGGGGTAGGTTTAGGTGTAGGGTTGGTGTAGGACGATAGAAAATACGGTCTGTACAGCAGAACAACATTATGCCTATGAGAGTCCCCACAAGGATAGCGAAACGTGTGTGTGTGTGTGAGTGAGAGAGAGTGAGTGTGTGAGTGTGCGAGTGAGTGTGTGGAGCTTATTCTGCACTCTGTTTATAATGTTGTTCTGTGCTGTACATCTCTCTCTCTCCCTCTATAATGTGTGTGTAATCATTTCTATATGCTATGGTATGTAATGTATGTACGGTGGAGTTACTGCAGCTGATTCCAATGAAACTGTCTTTCAGATGACTGGAGCAAAAGACCGAATGAGAGAAAAAAAGATGAAGAATCAGCCGAGAAACGTCGTTTACACAGGATCAGGTGACCAGTGCTGATAAAGGCTTCATTCAGCGGATATATTGCATTTGAACAAATCTCATTTCTGTTATTGATTGAATGCTCATTGTCTACAGGTCGCGGTACCGGGAGAGGTCAGGGGTCACAGGCATGCAGTTGGGTCAGAGGTCATCAGCCTGGAGGTCACAGTTACAGTCAAGATCTGCCCAAATTCATCACAGGTAACATTTGTAACTAAAAAGTAGTTCAATAAAAAAAATTAAAAACACTGTCATGAGATGTTTAGCAGTGACCAGAGGTTGTCAAACACCACAAAATGACAAAAAAAAACATAAAAGTTCTGGCTTGTGCATGATGGTAAGTTTTGAGACACACCTGAACCAGAATGTTGTTTGCATAATTGATGTCAAGCCAATTATGACACACATGTTTGAATGCACTCAGATGTTTCTCTGTTTTCAGATCACATTAAAATCAAGAACAATGAACTGAAATTCTGTCTGATCCTGTTTTCCTGTTCACTTCAACTGTGTGGGAAAGATCTGTGTGATTCTCTTATATTCCGTCTGAGAAATAAAGACTTGCAGTGGCAAATGAAAGAACTGATGAAATGTGTACCATGAATGAATGTAGTCCATAATGTAAAATATTTTTATGAACTAACCATTAATGAAGCAAAGATTTGATGTTCATTTCTCCCTGCAGCTTCTAACTTTGCTAAAGCGCGCGCTGCTGAAGTGAACGCTATGCTGAAGGCCGTCAGTAAACCTGCGGGCAGCTGCCACATCTTCAACGCTCTGCCAAAGCACATGCGCAGACGAGCCATGAGCCACAACACCAAGAGACTGCCGAGCCGACTGCGAGAGGGAGCGCAGAGACTGGTACTGAGAGACCCGAAACCTGCTGACCCACAAAACACCCGACTCACAGGAGTCCCGTAGAATCTGACTGATGACACGCGTCACAGCGGTCATTCTCTTTAAAGGGATAGTTCACCCAAAATTACAAATTCTGTCATTAATTACACACCCTCACGGGTACTTTTGTGAGTGATGGCAGACTGACCCGGAAGAGAAGAAATCATTGAATAAAGTTGTTATTTTTGTTTTCTTTGCGCACAGAAAGTATTCTCATAGCTTTGTAAAATTATGGTTGAACCGCTGATGTCACATGGACTGTTTAACTGATGTCCTTACTACATTTCTGTTCCTTGATCGTGGTAGTACCCTTGCTGTCTATGGAGGGTCAGAAAGCTCTCAGATTTCATCAAAATATCTTAATTTGTGTTCTGAAGATGAATGGAGGTCTTACAGGTTTGGAACGACATGAGGGTGACTTATTAATGACACAATTTTCATTTTTGGGTGAACTACCCCTTTAGCATATACATCATACACTCATTATCATACGTCTGTTTGCGATGGGTGTTGATACTGTCACAGGTGAATCAGTGCTGTGGGATTCTGGGATGTTTATTTTGACCTTGTTCATAGCGTGTTTGTGTTTCCAGGCCGAGCGAAGTCAGCGTGCACCAGAGAAAGAGAAGAAGCAGCTGCCCAAAAGCAGGAGTCGTCGAGCGCGCCGCAGACACGGGAACCTGCTGCTGGAGTTCAATCGCAGACAGAGGAAGAACAAATGGCTGGAGACGCATATCTGGCACGCCAAACGCTTCCACATGCTGAAGACATGGAGCTACTGTCTGCCGCTCAAACCCACCGCAAAGAGCTTCAGAGCCAGCTACAGAGCCATGAGCTCCCACGCCCTTCTGCAGGTGACCCTCCACTCATGAGATTCATCGCAGCTGACAGTCACTTCATCACATGTTTCTCAGAGAAAGAAGAACTGGCTGCTGTGTTACGTAATTACAGATCATGATTTCAAGAAAATATAAACGCCCCGTCCCGCACTTCACGTGCTCCGCTGCAGACCCTGCGTTGATATTAAGTTACTATACAAATCAACACCATGTTATCTAACACAACAGTTACACAGCCACAGTGAATAACTGCACAAAGTGAAATAAGGTGAATCCACATACCTGACAGAGCATAAATCTCTATTCAGATTTCAGTGCGGTGGATTCATTCTGATGACATCATGAGCAATCCTAAAGGTCAGTGGTTAGACCCAGGGCCGTACCCACCATTGAGGTCCGGACCTCGGTATTTTTCCAATAACAGAAGTTGTAAAACAATTACCTTATATTAATTCTGCGTTGGTGCTGCAAGGATAAAAAGCCAAGATAACATCTTTTCATCTGAGATGCCTTAACGGTAGGGGTGTGTGAGATATATATCGTCTGCGATAATATCGTAATTGTTGTCAATGATGTGCGAATTGACATTATCGAGTATTTTGCAAAAACCATTCAAAACACTCCTGAGTGCACACGTACATTAAGTGAAGTCTAGACTAGTGTGTGTGTGTGTTCTTTCTCTGCAAGATTCAGTCTATTAAAATCCATTTAGAATGATCACAAATTCAAAACATGGGGGCAGAAAATGTTTGTTTATACCACTTCATATAGTTAATAAATTTCACACGAAGAGTGGCGTTTCATTACAAATGTGATGTTTATTGAGCTGTTAAAAAAAAAAAAAAAAAAATCAATAAGTTAATTAAGAGACTTTTTAGACACCATCTTGCCTGTTTTTTCTCTATTTCGCCAACAAAAATCATTCCAAACACAGCCACAGCGCTGTTTTGTGTCTCTGAGCAACATGATGATGATTCGTTCCCGAATGAATCAACCGTTTAAATGATTCGGATCAATTGCATTGACTCACTTATTAACAGCGATTTGCTGCCACCTGTTGGTGGTTTTAATTTCACGTCAACTTTTTTATGATTTTTTTTTTCTTCATGTTTTAAATATTCAAATATCAGTATTCAACGTTTTGTGTTTAATATATCAAAACATTTATGCATTTGTAATTGCAGGTTAAATGCATTCATTTCTCACATCAAACAGTGTGTAAATACATCTAAATGCCACTTCAGATGCAGCTTCTGTGTTGGTTTCATTTGCTTGCTAATAGCCCAAATTCTAATTCACTGATTAAATGTAAGAATTTAACTTAAGATAATGGACACTTTTAGAAAAAATGGCTTTATAAAGGTAAAAATGCCCATAAAATGTAAAAATCAGTTTAAACTTATTGGAAAAACATTAATTTCTATCAGTGTGAATAAAAAAAATAAAAAATAAAGTCATATTCATGTTTAATCATTTTAGACACGTGATTTTACTGAAGGCTACCGTGATAATTATAACTGAGTTTATGCTACTACTGCCCACTGACTTGGTTTTAAACCTATATTATTATCCAATTTATGAGCCTTAAAACATCTTAAAATGCACACATGTAGGTCAGGAACATCTCAGTTTTCTCGGGGGAGCATGCCCCTGAACCCCCTATCAATCTCCATTTTGGGACCTCGGTATTTATAAAAACCTGCGTACGGCCTTGGTTAGACCTCAAACCATCAGCTTCTTCGGCACAGAAGAACAGCTGAAAAAAAATGTTTTATTTGATCCTTTATGAAAAACATACAAATCACAAACATTTCCTTTTAGGACGTCACCAAATCAGGTTTTTTGTTCAGGTTTCGCTCACTTCTGGAGAGTCTTGTTGTGATGAATTCATCTGTGATGAATTGCTGTGATGTTCCTCATTTGTAATTAAATTAGTTTAAATGTATTTTGCACACAAAATATAAATAAAAAGCATGCACACAATAATATCAGCATGTCTCTCTCTCTCAGGATTTGTCATATTTCTGCTGTTTGGAGCTTCAGGGCTCTGAAGAACAGATGCTGCGAGCACTCGCTCGACTCACCAGCAAACAAACAGGTGTGTGTGTGTGTGTGTGTGTGTGTGTGTGTGAGTGAGTGTGTGTGTGAGTGTGTGTTTGTGTGTAGTTCATCAGAGATTATTGATATCATCACTGAGCTTCTTGTGTTTTTCTGTAGGTCCCACATTTGCAGCGGCGTCGTGTCTCTCAGGTGCTCGTCAGGGCAGTGTCCATCTGTACAAAGCGGATCAGTTTCCTCAAGGCTCTCTGGGTCCTGCTGACTTCCTGTGGAGGCCCCGGGTCCCTGACGCCTCAGACAGACAGCTGTGGATCTGGATCCATCCGGCCCTTAAACAGGTCAAACATTCAGGCCAGAAACAGACTCAGTTGCAAATGCTTGAGCAGCATGTTACAAGCGTGTGGTTTCTCATGTGATGCCATTGGATGTTGTTTATAGCATGTTTTGTGTCGTAATTAAATTAGTTATGTATGTATAATCTTTGCGTGTGTGGCAGGACGTGCTGTCGGAGCTGCAGCTGGTGTGTCAGTGTGTTGAGGCCGTGTCCGTCTCTGAGGAGTCTCATCCCTCTGAGGAGCCGCCTGCAGGGAGGAAGAGGAAGAGAGACGAAGGTGACGCCGAGCAGCCCTCCAAAAGGCTCTTGGGTGATGGGACGCGGCCCGCTGGAGCCCCTGTGCGCTGGCAGTCCTCTGATGCAGCCATCACCATCAGGTGCTGTAAACACATGCTGTCCTCTGACTGATTTATGATGATCAGTGATCAGAAACATGTCAATTCAGGTTTATTTGTATAGCGCTTTTTACGATACAAATCGTTGCAAAGCAGCTCTACAGGAATTTAAGTTTCCACAATATATTTATATATTGTAGAACCTTAATATATTTAACTTATGGTATTTCTGGTATTTGGTAATTCTGTATGTTGTCTGAAAGCGTCTCCAAGGGGTTGGCATTATCTTCTCTCAGGTGTTCGTCATCTCAGATCATTAAAGGGTTGGATCCAGATTGGAGCTTCTATATTCTAGTTACCACGGGACGTTAATCCCGTGACAGAAACAGAGAAACAATTAGAGACATAATTAGCATAGCTGCTGTTCCATCTAAGAAATTAAGCAAATTATTCCAGCAAGCTAAAAAATTATAATAATGTGCATTTGATCAGATATAAATGCAGTACAAGGTCATAAGATGCATTATGTGAATACTTGGCTACAAAAAGATATGTGTCTTTAATCTAGATTTAAACAGAGAGAGTGTGTCTGAACCCCGAACGTTATCAGAAAGGCTATTCCAGAGTTTTGGAGCCAAATGTGAAAAAGCTCTACCGCCTTTAGTGGACTTTGCTATCCTAGGTACTACCAAAAGTCCAGAGTTTTGCGACCTTAGGGAGTGGGATGGATTGCAGCAAGATAGAAGACTAGTTATGTACACAGGAGCTAAACCATTAAGGGCCTTATAGGTAAGTAATAATATGTTGTAACTGATACGGAACTTAATAGGTAGCCAGTGCAGAGACTGTAAAATTGGGGTAATATGATCATGATTTCTTGACCTTGTAAGGACTCTAGCCGCTGCATTTTGGACTACCTGTAGCTTGTTTACTGAAGATGCAGGACAACCAGCTAGAAGTGCATTACAATAGTCCAGTCTAGAGGTCATGAATGCATCAGGAATGAACAGGTAACATGTTTCGTAGCTTGGCAATGTTTCTAAGATGGAAGAATGCTGTTTTTGTAACATTGGAAATATGATTTTCAAAAGTCAAGTTGCTGTCTAATATAACACCCAGATTTTTAACTGTAGAGGAAGTAACAGTACATCCGTCTAGTTGCAAATTGTAATCCAAGAGATTCTGTGTACTGTTTTTGGTCCAATAAGTAATATCTCTGTCTTATCTGAATTTAATAGGAGAAAATTATTGGTCATCCAATCTTTTATATTTTTAACACACTCTGTTAGCTTAGATAATTTTTTAAGTTTCATCTGGTCTTGTTGAGATGTATAGTTGAGTATCATCAGCATAACAATTGAAACTAATCCCGTATTTTCTAATAATATTACAGAGGGGCAACATGTATATTGAAAATAGCAGAGGACCTAGGACAGATCCTTGTGGCACTCCATACTTTACTGGTGATAATTGAGATGACTCCCCATTTAAATAAACAAAGTGGTGCCGATCGGACAGGTAGGATCTAAACCATCTTAAAGCCTGCCCTTGAATATCCGTATAGTTTTGTAATTGATCCGAGTATGTCATGATCTATAGTTTCGAATGCAGCACTAAGATCAAGTAAAACTAGCAATGAGATGCAGCCTTGGTCTGACGCAAGAAGCAAGTCATTTGTAATCTTAACAAGTGCAGTTTCTGTGCTATAGTGGGGCCTGAAACATGACTGAAATTCTTCATAGATATAATTTTTTTGCAAGAAGGAGCACAATTGAGCAGACACAACTTTTTCTAAAATTTTAGACATAAACAGAAGATTTGAAATGGGTCTGCAATTTGCCAGTTCACTAGCATCTAGTTGTGGTTTCTTAATAAGAGGCTTAATAACCGCCAACTTGAATGGTTTTGGGACGTGACGTAAAGATAACGATGAGTTAATAATATTGAGAAGCGGTTCTTCTGCTACAGGTAACAACTTTTTCAGTAATTTAGTGTGTACAGGATCTAATAGACATGTTGTTGTTTTAGATGAAGTGATAAGTTTATTCAGCTCTTCCTAAAGCACTGCAGTTTTTTCTTTGGGTGTGATGAATGGAGCTGAAGTGCTAAACGCTGTAGAATCTACATTTGTTATTGTATTTCTGATATCTATTTTATCAGTGAAGAAATTCATAAAGTCATTACTATTAAACTGTGAGGGAATATTTAGATCGAGTGGCGTCTGGTTATTTATTAATCTAGCCACTGTGCTAAATAAAAACTTTGGATTGTTTTGGTTATTATCTCTGAGTTTGGAGATATGCTCGGCCCTGGCAGCTTTTAGAGCCTGTCTGTAGCTGGACATACTATTTTTCCATGCAATTCTAAAAACTTCCAAGTTAGTTTTTCTCCATTTGCGCTCAAGATTATGAGTTTCTTTCTTGAGAGAATCGGTATAACTGTTGTACCATGGCGCAGTACAGTACGTTTTTCTCTAACCATTTTTAATTTGATGGGGGCAACTGTTTCTAACGTATTAAGAGAAGATAGTGCCTATGTTGCTAGTCATTTTGTCTAGTTCATGTGTATTTATGGGTACACAGAGCAGTTGAGATAAATCAGGCAGGTTATTTATGAATCTGTCTTTGGTGGCTGGAACAATAGTTCTGCCCGGACGATAACGCGGAGCCATATAATTAATATCAGTAATACGCAGCATGCACGATACAAGGAAATGATCAGTAACGTCATCACTTTGAGGTACGATATCTATATCCGTAAGATCAATTCCATGCGATATAATTAAATCTAGCGTATGATTAAAACGATGAGTGGGCCCGGAGACGTTTTGCTTGACTCCAAAAGAGTTTATTAGGTCAGTAAACGCAAGTCCTAACGCATCATTTATATTATCAACGTGAATGTTAAAATCTCCGACAATTAGCAGTTTATCAACATTAACCAATAGATCTGAGAGGAAATCTGCAAATTCTTTTAGGAAATCTGTATATGGCCCTGGCGGTCTATGCATGTCCTTATCATTTGTTATCTAAAGCAGCGGCCTTTCTCAGCGCTTTGATCCTGTAGGTGTGCTGATGTCTTGTTTTTAGTTGTGACGCGAGTCACAGCATGTGCTGAATCGGTTCTAGACACTCCAGTGACCTGATGTTACACTGTGGCTATGTTTACATGCAACCAAATAATCCATTTGTAATCGGATTGACGGCTCAATCGGACTGAAAATCCTTCATGTAAACACCTTAATCGATCCAATTGAGCTCGATCCGAGCAAAATTTTGCATGTAAACGCTTGATCGGATTGAAAACTGAAAGGACTGCGCATGTGCAATGATGCAGAAATAGCGTAATGACATATGACGCACGATACGAGCTTGTGACACATAAACGTGCATATCAACACAATCACTTTATGTAGCGTTCAGGTAAACACTACATTCAGATTGATTAATCAGAATGAATTCAGTCCGATTGAAACAAAAATTGTGCATGTAAACATAGCCAGTATAAAGCACATGTCGACTCAAGGTTAGTTATAGCTGTAAATGTGATCATTCCTGATATCCTGTTTAGTGACCTGACCATGGAGATTGTGCGCTATCGTCTGATTGGTCCGCTGGCCCACACAGTGCTCACAGACACACTCCATCCAGCCAATGAGGTGAGAGATTGCTGATGACATCACGCTTACGTTGAAGTGTCCGTCAGTCACTGATGCGCTAGTGGTTCACTCTCGTTCCTGTAGGAGACGCAGTCCAGTCGCAGCACAGATGAGGCTGACATGAGCGTTCATCAGCAGCAGGCAGACATATTCCGACTGCTGAGAGGTGAACGAAGCACATGACAGCCAGTGCTGCTTTATATGACAGAAGGTGTCTCGTAGTGTGTCCCTGTTTGAATAGCTCAGCGTGCGTGTGTGTGTGTGTGTGTGTGTGTGTGTTTTACAGGAGTGTGTTCAACAGCAGAGCTCCCAGCAGGCTGTGTGTTGGGACTGACTGTAGAGGATCCCAGACACACTTTACCTCAGAAACGTGGTAAATCTGTACCTGACCTCCAGCAGAGCGCAGGTACACATGAATCCGCTGCGTCACGCAGTGAGACGGGTGCAGGAGTGTGTGTGTGTGTGTGTGTTTGACCCTGAGCTCAGGGAGCCGCTGCGTCTCCATGCAGATGAACCAGGTTCGAATCCTGGCAGGGCCTGAGATTCTGTCTCTCTCACACACACAGCACTGTCTCACTGCACCAGAGTCGAACACATCAGGACTGTTCACGCTGTGATTTTCATGCTCAGAGTTTGTGTGTGTGTGTGTTAGAGGACAGTCGTGTGAGGGATTTGACTCTCAGAGGAGTTGCGGCTCACTGCAGTCAGAGTGCATTGTGGGATGCGTCTGTTCGAGATCATGTGACACACAGCCGACTGTCTGAGCAGGTAAACAGATGTGATCTGCATAGCAACACTGGAGATCTTTAGATGTCTGTAATTATGAAGTCACGTGTGTGTGTGTGTGTGTGTGTGTGTCTCTGTGTGTGTGTCAGGAGCTGAACAAGATGAGGAGTGAGCTGCTGGTTCCGGGTTCGAGTCTGGCTGCTCCTCAGGCTGCTGTTCCTCTGCTGCTGGTTCATCAGGGCGGTCGTGTTCGGGGCGAGGAGCGTCTGCACTGGGGCTCAGGCTGGGATCTGCTGCTGCCCAAAGGCTGGGGAATGGCATTCTGGGTCCCTCTGGTACGTACTGACCACAGTCTGTGTTCGGTGCACCTCGTTCTGACATTGTTCATTTTGATCACATTCTAGTCAAGACTATTATTTTTATAAGTGGAATCAAGTGTAAAGACCCCAGGAACATTGTACTCAAGTGGGCCAAGTGGCTTTGTGTGTGTGTGTGTGTGTGTGTGTGTGTGTGTGTTTGTGAGTGATTACCTCAATTTATTGGCATTGCAGAACATGTATTTAGGAAAATGCCCCTCACTGTAGGGATGATTATCTCTGGTGGGGGACTGGATAGGAATATATAACCCTTCTGTAAAAATGTTGAGTTTCAGATTCTAGAACTAGTAGAAATCCGAGAGATAAGCCTGCTTTATTCATCATTTGAAAAATGAGCAGATGTTATATAAGCATAACAAATAATAAAATTGTTGAACAGTATTTTACAGTAATTATGTTTATGATTGACTTGTAATAGTTTAAAAATAGTTTTAAAATAATATGTGCCATGACACAAAGACAACCACCATGGTTAAATTAGATTAAAATAAATGGTCATTTTGTAAAACCAATACATAGAAGTAATCACCGAAAAAAAAGAGGAAAGTTAAAAAAATGTTTAAGCAGCATCACTGGACTACTTGAGACGGGTTAAGATCAGTCGTCTGTGCTTCCACTGCAGAATAATGCTGCTGTTAGTTACTGGATCACAGGTGAAGCGTTAGAAAGCCTGTAGTTCTCCAGGAACATCACTAATAGATCGTCGTGTTTCTGCCGCCTCAGGCTCGGTTACTTCACTTTACACATCAGACGCTCATAATCATCTTCTGTGAATGTGTTTTGTAGGTGTATCGTGGTGTTCGTGTCGGTGGTCTCCACATGAGTGTCAAACACTCCCAGTTCTTGGGGCAGCCTCACTTCCCTCACGATTACCCAGACTGCCCTGCAGGACAGCGCTTCCAATCAGAGCAGGAGGCGGAGCTTCTAGAGAAGTTCAAAAGGTGAGTGCTGTGCTGAGAAATACTCTTATGTGTCTGTCATGATGAAATAGAAAGTCACTTCCATGCTTTCAGACGTCCTCCATCGAAACGCACCAACTACGTCAAACACGGCTGCTTGGCGCCGTTCCGATGCCCCTGGCAGCAGCTGACGGAGGAGTGGGAGGAGCTAGTGAGCGCAGAGACGCAGAGCGGCTGCAGAACCGGACCCTCGGGCTTCACTGTTCTGAGGTCAGTCGTACACCACACGCAGGACTGGGCGATATGGCAAAAAAATTAAAATCTTGATTTGTTTTTTGTTTGTTTTTTTTTGTTTGTTTTTTCTCAGAATGTTTCATCATTGTCTTTTTTTTTTTTTTTTTTTTTTTTTTTGGATTTATAACTAGTCAACTTGAAAATATAACTACAGCATGATTTAAGTAACTTTTTCTTTATTAACCCTGTAGTTAAAGAAAATTCTATTCTAACTGCACCACACATGAAGTTGTCAACATGATATAAATGTTAAACAAATATCTTAAATGTTAAATATCTTTGTGGAAAAGACGCATGAACTACAACTACATCTTGTACAAACTAGTCTTAAACACATACTGTATGTTCAGAAATGATACGAGAAAAATGCTTTAAAATTCGAAGGTAGGCTAATTCTAGTTCAAAGTGACTGAAGGTATAACACCAGTAGACTATTATTAACTATAAATGTTCTGTAAAAACAGTGAACAGCAGCTTTCAGCCTGTGATGCAAACATGAAATATCAGACATACAGTTCGTACAGGTTTTTTTATTCGATTGCGCTGCTTTTCCATTGTTTTTTCTGAGTAAACATGGACACGTTTGACTGTTGCGCTCGCGTGTCCTGCAGCGTCTCATGCATGAAATGACATTATAAACATGCGGCGCTCGAGTTAGAAGTTCAGCTCCCATCATTTTGCATGTTTTTTCTATTCCCCTGCCCACGTCGCATCTTTGCAAACACAAAAGCGCGTTCTGTGTGAATGGCAGCTAGTGATATGAGCGCGTCACAGCTGAGCTGTTAATCATGTGCGCAGACATGCGGTTAAATCCTTCTTTTCTCTTTACTGTTATCATTGCCATACTGTCAAAGTGTCTAATTCTAACGTTTGGTAAAATTATATTCAAAATCCTGTTTCCTCGATTTCTAAAAATAAAATCGTGGCAAAACATTAAATTCAAATGAATCAATAAAATCGGAAAAATCGCCCAGCCCTAACAACACAGCTTACAGAGATTGCTGTTCGTTTCACACTGCTGTGTCACATGATCAGTCTCTGTGTCTGCAGGAGTCTGAAGGCGTTGCGGCAGCTTTCGGTGTGGTGCTGTCCCTCCTCTCGCAGGATCTCTTCACCTCTGACCCCTGCGGCCTCCTCTCGCAGGATCTCCTCACCTCTGACCCCTGCGGCCTCCTCTCGCAGGATCTCCTCACCTTTGCCCCCTGCGGCCTCCTCTCGCAGGATCTCCTCACCTCTGACCCCTGTGTCTGCCTCAGCACTGCAGCGGGAGTGTGGACGGAGTCTGGTGTGGGTGCGTCTGCATCTGTTGAGCAAAGGTCAGCCAGCGCTGCATGCTATGGTGTGCGTCCCGACGACCTCTGACCTCCAGCTGCTGCTGGAAGACGCACACAGCAGCGGGCCGCAGGAGCCTGGACACAGAGACCCCCTGAAGCACCTGCGTGAGCTGAAGCCCGGTCCTGAAGAGCCGTCCTGCGGCGTGAGGGGCGTGTGGCCTGCGCCGCTGCCCAGCGTTCTGCCCCACTGCAGCCGGCTGACCCTGGGCTGGGTGACACAGGGAGATTTCTCTCTGGCGGCCGGCTGCGGAGAGGCGCTGGCCTTCATCAGCGTGTCTGGACTGCTGCACATGATCCTCCAGCAGCCGCAGGAGCAGCGCGGCCTCGTCCTGCTGAGAAACCCCTCGTCCCTGCAGTACCGCTTCGCTCGGATCAGCATCGACGTGTAAAGCGGAGAGTCTGTCGCATGTTCAGCGTGAGTGCTGTGTTCGTTAGGCTGCTGTCTGATCAGCATGTGTACAGACTGATGCATGCCGCAGCTCTGAGACTCAATATACAGGAGAGCATGTGCTAAAACCTTTTAGGTCTTTTTTTTATATATTTTGAGAGAAACTCTACATGTTGAAATTTGTCTTTTTTTATGGAATTTGAGAGGGATATTTGATTTACTAAGACATTTTATTTTGTTTAAATACTGAGTTTCTCACTCTGCTGCGTCAGTCTGTGCAGATTGTGTATTAACCCAGCATCAGTAATTTAGTTTCTGCTCAGGCAACGTAAATGATGCATCTTCCAGTAGATTACTAATCGGTGCAAATTAAAGCGCTTTCATGAGATCTCTTTTCAGAGTTTTTTTTGTGTGTGTGTGTGTTCAGTTCCTTATAAAGCACTAGAGTCGTTTTATCTTGTTTTTCCTTTAGGCAAAGTATCAAACACTGTTGTTTCAAACTAGTTTATTAAAAAAAAATCATATTAACACTTAGACAGTTATGCATTCAAAATGAGCCCTTTTCAAAACTCAGTTAGTCGGACCTGCACTCAATCTCTCTCACACACACACACACACACACACACACACACACACACACACACACTGAGCGTTAGTGCCGTTCTCCATTCCTCCTGCAGGTGGCGCTCCGTCTACGGCTCGTCCTGAATCCCGCTGTTGCACGTGAGTTTAGACGCCAGTTTCCCATATTTACTGTCGTCTGATTGTGGCTGCACTTTATCAGTGCAGCTTTTGCCTGAAATACACAAACAGTCCCGTTATAACCTGAACACGTGGCGGCCGGATTGCTGTCAGGTGTTATTAGGATACCTGGAATCTGGCCCATTGAAATAAACACACGGTCCATCTTGATTCTGGGACGAGCTCTCGCGATTAGAAACACTCCAGTAAACGCCAGCAGACACCTGAGTGACACACACACATCTTAAACCGCAAACACACAGGCAGATATTGTTATAAATTATAATAATCTTTGAGAAACACTCACCCGATCCCAAACATGATGATGTGTATCAAAGATAAACCATAAAATTCTTCATAAAATAAAATGCCTAGAAATACAAACATATTCCATTAGGCATTTTTGTTTTCAGGAAGGAAAAGCAAATGGTTTTTATTCAGCAAAACGCATTTAAACCGGCTGACCGGCAACGACGGCGCTGGCGGTGAAGAAGACGTAATTGATGGGCACGATCTCAGTGGCGTCAAACATCTTCATGGCCTGATTCAGAAACCTGAGCAAATGGAGAGACATGAGCAGGATTCCTCTGAGCTCAGTAAGTGATCAGCGTGTTTTAGTGAAGGGTCAGACGCACTTGATCTGAAAGACGCAGGAGGTGACCATGATGATGAACATGATGTAGAAGATAGGATAGGTGAGCTGCAGGTGACTTCCACGGATCGTCTCTGTGATCATTCCTGAAACGGCTTTCACCGAGATCACCGTCACCGAAGCTGCAACAAACACGCTTTTACTGATCTATTCATCATGACAGTTACAAACCATTATGAAACAGTCTCACACCGCCTCCATCTATAACCTGTTCTTACCGAGTAACGCCACCAAGATCATCATGATTACGATGTGCTTTATGTTCCTGCACTTGTACAAATACATCAGGATAGCGAAGAGAATCATTTCAAACATCTGCAGAGAGACAGACAGATAAAAGATTCGCTCTGAAGAACCACATCATTGATATGTGATTAACTGACATTCAGGCTGGTCGGGTCTTTATTTCACCTTGTGTTTGTGGATCTCTAGGTGTCACTTTACTGATGGCCTCTTCTATAATATGTGATCAGTTAGTTGTACTGTAACTTGGTCAAGATTGAACAGACTTACGAAGTAGATCAGGAAGGTCCAGCTGACCAGCGAGCGCTCCACCATGTTGGCCGTGACATGAGGCGATGAATGAGGGGCGAAAGTCACCAGAAAGTAGGTTCCGGTCAGCGCTAAAGCACCTCCTG
>JAFVLL020005375.1:0-97467 GCA_021397915.2 Tor tambroides | reverse complement strand
TGCACCCAGATGTCAATCTGCCTCTATGTTTCAAAAGCCACTTAAATCATTCTTTACATCATATTGTTTCTTTTAACCCGTGTCAATGCCATGCCCCCCATGACAGCTCTCTTCCCCGTGAATGATTAACACCGGAAAGTAAAGAGCATCTTGGTAAGTGGGTGGCCTGTCTCTCTCATCCTCCCTGGCCTCTCCGTTCTCCCTCTCCTCCACTTGTTCCTGGCCTGTCTCCTCTACGTCATCATCTTCTAGCCCCTCGCTCTCTAATACACCCCTCCTCTCCTCATCTGGCGCTCTAAACCCAAGACCAAGGAAACCCCCACCACTCTCTTCCACACGGCCGCCCATCCCACCTCCAAGGCTTCTCGAGTGAAACAGGCAGGGATGGCGGCTTCTTGCAGTATGCAACCGGCCGAGAGAGAAACCGCTGCGACTAAGGGAAAGCCTACCACCGGGTCTAATGGGGAATGAGTTTGTCCCCACAGCCATGTTCCCTCTAAACCAGGAAGGGAGCGAAGAGCTGCTTGTTGAGCGCCGGCACCTGGGGCAGCTCTGAAGGAAGTAGCTAGAATTGCGTCGCATACGTGCGGCCATTGCAACTGATAACGGTGTGTTTGTATTCATATCCAAATCCATAAGCAAAGCCTCGGAATAGCTAGGCACCATCTGCTGGTTACAGCGAATGTGCCATTCCAGTTCAGTCATATCCACTGTGTTGACCCGCGATATGACACGCAGAGTGGGACCCCCAGTGCCATGCTCAAAGCCTGTACAGTAATTACCCGTCTCTGTATTATCATTGTCATTTGCATCCTCGTTCTCGCCGAACAGTTTCTCGACATGGTAGTGGACGTACGCAGTACGGTACTCGGCAATCACACGAAGAGGCCACGATATCAGGAAAGCTGAGGCCAGCCAGTACACCCAGCGTCTGGTGTACCAGGGCGGTCGCGATGGGTCGGGGAACGCCAGCATGTGTTCCCGAAAGTCAACATTTTTAAGGTGCATGCCCTCCCGCGCTTCCATGTAGTCGTCCAGACCCTCATTTTCCCCGAAGAAGCGTGCTCGCTGCGTGAGGTAGGCGGTCTCGGCGCGGGCGCTGGCAAAGCTGAAGCACTTGGTGAAGCGCAAGCGAGTAACAGGATGTTCCAACAGGCCCTGCAGCTCTTTCGAAACGTCTTTGACACCGAGGCGTGAGTAATCAAACTCGGAGCTCGCTGCGTGCGTGTTGACCCGTTCATGGTACACCTGTGTAGTCGTATAGGCGTCTCCGTTTCGGTAGCGCGTCACTTGTCTGGTACGGCGTACGTAATGGTAACTGATGGCCTTCCACCAGATGCAGGGTGTGGCTTGTTGCAACCGCTGTATCCTGTCATACACCTCACTGATTTCCACCTTAGCAAGGTTAGCTGTTTTAGAGTAGCAGTGCCAGCACTCCACCAAGTAGACAACATACAGCATAGCCAGGAAGGCTACAGGTATATAGACGTAGCCGTTGGAGCACGGGCTGTCGTGGTAGAGTCGGGCATTGCCTTTGTAGAAGTAGGCCTGGTCATCAAAAGTAATTACGGTGATGCGGTATAGGGAGCACCAGCCTAGCGTGCCAAAGCAGCCGTACATGAGCAAGGTGAGCAGTAGGCACTTCCAGTGGGACTCTCTGCACAGTGAACCACTCAGAGACTGCTTGAGGGGACGCTGCTATAGGTGGGAAGAGGGAGACCAGATGTAGATGGAAATATAGGAAGACAGAGGGTTGTGCAGATGGATTAGAAATTGAATGGGGCAGGGTTTAATAACAGAAGAGTTGGGGGGTATTGGACAGAATGGGAGTGAGTAGATGCCAGTGCCAAAAGAAAGCAGAGGGGAGCATGGTTGGGGGTGAACAGGAGGGAAAGAAAGAAAGAAAATGTTAAAATTAGTTCTGGCAGAAATGCATACAGCAGACAACATTGTACAATAACAAAAAGAAATTATAAAAATATATATGTACCTATTAAACTTGTGAAAGCAGAACGCCTATAATGTATTACTTTTACATTTGTAATGAATTTAAAGGGCACCAATTATGCAAAATTCACTTTTACATGTTGTTTGAACGTGTGTTGGCAGTGTGTGTACACAACCACTCTATAATGATAAAAATCCACCTGCTCCTTTTTTAATCCCCATAAATCATAAGCAGTGTCTCAGACCAAGTCGTTAGCAGAATCCGTAAAATGTGACGTCACATTTTACAAGCCCCATCTACGACTGTTGACGAACACTGCCGTATTAGCAGAGACCCCACCTGAGTGAGCCGCACACAATTTGCCATGTTTATCTTCATACTAGAGCATTTAAAAGCATAATTTAAGTAAGAAATGTCTTCTTATTACAGCTATAGAAGTTATTCAGTCCAGAGTACTGAGTGATTTTCTGCCTATATTTTATTGTTTGGGTCATATTAACAGCGTAGACAAGAGTATAGGTACTGTATATTATGCTGCTGTCGCTTAATACACAGATATAATATAAACGTGCGATTTCTTCCCCAGCTGTTTACCTTCACAGACATAACCGACTGTGTTTTTGTAACTTATGTGTGTTTTTAACATGAACTTGCGTGTATTTGACAGTTTAAGTTTAGTAATTTTTAGTTTAGTACTCACATGCCACGTGACAGCCGCTTTCTGTGCGCGTTTCGGATGTGTGCGCTCAGAAAACCATATATCAGAAGTTTAAACTGATATGGATTTAAAACGAATGATTTCAGCATGATAGACATGATAATCCAAACCAAACAGATGTTTTTTTTTGCCAGAGTATCTAAAGCATGAGCTGTAAAGGCACAGCCCTATTCTGGAAAAGGGGGAAGGGAGGAGCAGCTCATTTGCACTTAAAGAGACATGCACGAAAACTGTGTGTTTCTGTTCCCACTAAAAATGGGCATTTTCAAAATGATATAATAAATAATTTGTGGGGTATTTTGAGCTGAAACTTCACAGACACATTCTGGGGACACCTGAGACTTGCATTACATCTTGTAAAAAGGGGCATAATAGGTGCCCTTTAACACTTATTTTCCATAATATTTTTCTACAAACCCCCTAGGACTCCTTTGCAGCCTCCTGGGAGTCCCTGAACTCTGTGTTGAACCCATGTTTTAGATGATTCAGGGATCTAGTATATTTCATTTATATTACAACATGCACAGCTGAGTGAAGCACAGCTTGCCATATCCACTCTGACATGCAGCAGAGAGAACTCGGTAATAGATCATTCTCCTGAGGGCTGAATACATTTCCTGGCTGCTCGTAACCCAAACCATGTCTCCTTTTAAAACGCTCTGTATGACTGTGGAGGGGAAGTCTAGAAGCTTTTAGACATCACTGAGTGCATCATCTCAACTAAATGCATATGGATCTCTACTGCCTAGTCTGACCCCAGTGGCGGCTTTCGGTATTGTGGCCATATGGGCAAAGATGAACTGGTTCCAAACTAGCAGGAGGGAGAAAAAACAAACCATACAGTTTCTCTGAAAGGTATGGCACAAAAAGATGAGGTTTTCTATGGTTGGTCTGCAATATTTAATTTTTCCTTTCTTTGTCCTTTTCCCCTGCTGTCTCTTCTTTAGCAACATGACATACACACTCTCTAATACACACACACAGATACTTACACACATAAATCAGCTAATAGTACGAGCAATGCCCTTGCTGTGAGAAACTGCAGCACTAAAAGCAGGCTGCAGCCCAAGCGTGGCATGGAGGCTGCGCTCCTCTTGGCAGGAGTTTAATTGTTCCTTTTACAAGGACAAGAGAGCAAACTGGGATGGGAGAGATAGAATCCATTAGGGCCAGCAGTGAGCTTTACCATATGCATAAACTGATATCTACACATGTTTTTAATAATGGCAACTTAAGCATGAAACATGATCATATAGCATATTATATAAAAAAAATATTCCCATATATACACACACATATAGGTTTGTATGTCTGTAAATTTTGGATTACAAGTTATCATTACTCCTTAAAATTTCAATAAAATATGCAACCTTATCACTAATTAATTATTTATTCACTAGATGCACAGCATATCAGAGACGTGCAGTTGTAGGAGGGTGAGAAGCTAGTGTTGGTACCACAAGAAAATGTGTCCTAAGAGATGTGAATGATATTCAGTGAGATTCAATACTGGAGGCTGTGATTAGGAGGACACTTGCATAGAACAAAATGACAGTGATGTATAAATAGTGGATAAAGTTTGCTATTTCAGAGCCACTCTAATAGGTTAAATTATTTAGATGCCCCAAGAATGTCTGCAGTCATATATGATCATGTGCATTTGAATGCTTTTTACATGAGAGGCATTGGTGGATGGGTAGAATCATAAATTCCTGCAAGTGTGTATGAGCCAATACATTATTTGCCCTTGTGCATAAAAACTAGGTTGGGAACCGAGAAACATTCTTGTTCATATTCAGGTAAACATCGTGCATTATTCATACATTTTTGTATTATCTGCTCACACCACACACTCTCAGGAAAAAAAGGTAGAAAAGCTGTCACTGGGACCTTTTCAGAAGGTACAATTTTAGACCTTTTTTTTACCTCTAAAGGGAGCACATTAGTACATTAAACATATATATTAGTAGCTTTTGAAAGGGTCGCCTCAGGCAATCTGACCAATCATAACGCAGAATCCACCATTTTTGTCCGACAAACAAAACACACAGGAGAGTAGATTAACGTCGGTGGAATTTAACTTGGAAAATGGTGTATACTGATGTCTTTCCGCAGTTGAAATGACACCTTCTGACGTTCATTCATGTTTATTTCATGCTATAACTAGTAAAGTGGAAGAGATGAACGGTTCACGTACCGCTTGAACTGAGGCGCTACAGCCATTTGTCATGACACATTAAAGAGCCACAAAACAGTATTTCTTGTGTGAATTTCTTTAAAAAAAATTACAAAATTTGAAAGCTGAGATTTGTTTCATACCAAAAGTAACTTGCTCTGTCTTGTCTGTTGGCGTGTTGTCTTTTTACTCTTTGCTCTGTGATGTATTTTTCACTGCATGAGAACATTATGTGTGGCGTGAGAGCGGCATGTTTTGTCAGACATAGCAACAGTAATGAAGGGGAGGGGGTCTTTGCGAAAGGTCAATTCCCAAAAGAAAAAAACGCAATGAATTTTACTGATTACAAAATGCAGCTTATAATAACTACTATGAGACTTGATGAGTGTAGCTACTGAATGATTGTTGAAATGATAAATAAATGAAACATGATATTGGTGTTAAATATGTTGTTAAGGCCAATTATTAGATTTTATTTAAGCCACCTCTAAAATATTGCATAGAAATAAAGTGTGTGTAAACAATTTTTGCATGAATTGTTTTAAATACTTTTTATTGATATTATCTCATCATTTGGCAGTGGAGACACAGAATCATTAATGAACTGGAATCATTAAGAGGAAATTCTTTATGATTCCCATCCCTACTAGCGGCTTTCCTTTCATTTCTATTTGTGAGTGCAATATTTTGAGATGAAGGGCATTGGGCTCATAAAATATTCAGTCTGAACAAATGATATTGAGAGTGAAATGCATCAGTGGTTGGGCTACAGAGCACACTAATCAGTGAATAGCTAGTACACAAGAGAGACTAGTTATGAGTTAGAGGCGAGTGGATATACTAATGAGAGTAAATAGCAGAGGAGAAAGGGATACTCATAAATTAAAACAGGAAGGTCTGAGTGCCCTCTTAAAGTCTTAATAGCCTTGTCAGCATATACATCTATTTCTACCTGACCAGGCGAGTGCTCATTGAGATGTGTTTATCCACAAAGCAACACGAACAAAGCATCCAGACTCATTGGCAGACACACTGCTCTGTGCGAAGCAGAGAACAGCTGAACGTCAGACATTGTAAACTGAGAGCTGTCACTAAACAGAAATAGCTGCAGCTAAAAGTATCGATAAGTTTGTAAGCGACAATGTAGCACAAACATTATGAAAACTCAATAATGATTACAAAAACTGCCCATCCCCCACTGTCTCTCAGCCTATCGATCGGTCTGTAACTGTATATGGGGGGTAAACTCACCAACTGAGGGTGTGAGTGCGAGAAAGAATAGAGAGAAGGCTTGTACTGCCATAAAGTATGCATTTAAAGTAATGCAAGGCACTGTGTGTGCTGTTAGAAAAGTGTGTGTGTGTTAATTATTGGATTTTCTTTAATGAACTACACACTGGATTAATAACCGTCCAGAAAATAATGAATGTGCCCACTGAGACCTGACCTCCGGTAATCTAAGATAAATGTTGTGAGCCAGGTGGGAAAAGTCAAAGTGAGAAAATCTGAGCACAAAGAAAGCCTAGTTTTTAATGCACATTTTTAAGGCGATGTAGTAATATTTTCTTCTATCCAACTTCATATAAGTAAGCCATTTGCAGATTGGTTTCTTTGAAAGTGTCATTTTTTTTGTAACAAAAAAAAGGCAAAAATCATTAGGATGTATTTAGCCAATCCTCTCTGTATCAGATGCATGATATCATTCTTTCTATCGCAGATCTGGCAAAACAGAGAAACAGGGAAATAATGGGGTTGCATTCTCATCTAGCTTTCATCGTTCCTATGGTGACATAGCATATAGAGCAGGTTACAGGCCCCTCCCCTTAATAAACAGGCAATTCCAATCCAGATTAAACAAAGTCAAATGTCTTATAGCTAAAGCAAATACTGGTAAGTCTAAAAAAAAATATCATAAATAACACCTTTTTAATGCACTAAGCAATGCAGTGTTCATGATTTCACATAAGGGAGTATTTCAAAATAATATTGATTAACTCTCTGCAGTACCAAATTTATTCAATTTGCAACCGCATATTAGATGGCAATAAAATAGATAAATATGAAGCTGACTTTGAGTAAACCAAAAAAAGCTTTTGCTTGACCACACTACATTTAGTACTAAACATTTAAGAGTCATATAAATTATTTGCAAGCAATGATTAATTTTGATAATGTTTTTTTTATTATTGTATTTGTGTATAGACCTATATATATTCTTAATATTAAACATTTAATTACAATTTAAGTGAAAATTAAAGGAATGTAAGTTACAGTTTTATTAGATTATGTCACATAGTGTGAAGTTTGTTAATGTGTAGTGTAATAATTTTATTTAAACATTTTATTCGGACATCAGTAAAAATAGATAGCAATCACTCACTTTCACTATAAATAAAACATTTTGATTCATTTCCTTTCATTCTTGCACATTGTTGCCTACAGGCAAGAGAACTAAAAATACTGTATTTTTTCTGATTTTGTCTTTGTCTTTGTATTAATGATTTCATAGGCCTAATGCATGCAACAGAATGTTTAAGAACAGTGTAGCAAAATATCTATAAAAATATAAAACGTATAAAATAATATTTTAATTAAAAAAAAAGAAATGTCTGTCATTCTTTCCTTTTATCACACTCACTTTCTATATATTCATAAGACAAACACAATGCAACAAGAAGACACTCATGGTATTATTTACCAACATTTTCACGCCTTACCTCCTCCCTTCCGCCCCCATTCAATGTGGGCGCTTCTCCCGTCACCGTCACCCCTTGCATTTTTCACTAACATGTATTATCACGGCACACACAGTCCAGGATGAAAAATAGCGCTGCGGTCCACCGTCAGGACCTCTCCGTAACCTATTTCACCCCATCAGCGGCGAGTGCCACCACGTTTCTATGGTGGCGACGTTCACTACAAAAGAGCATCCCCAAAAGATGCGTCCGTTCCCCTTCGTGTCTTACAGAGGTTATCACATCACCTAATCCCAGTAGCGATTCTTCTGGATTCTAGTCCGGCCAAGGATCAAGAATAACGGGTAACTGTTGCGCTTGATTTCCCCTCAGCCTGTGTGACAAAAGCATCGCAAGCTCGAGGCAGAGCGATGGCTGGATAACAGCGGGCGCATCATATTCGCGCCTCGCGCTGCACAGCCGTTTTTGTCGAAGGCTGCCGATCACGGTGTGTCGTAATCAGTGGCGGCGAGATTAATCTTTCATTATATTCTCTACGTTTTAATTTAACGACAACTCGAAATGATGAAATGACGGAAGACTCTCCTTCCCGAGCATCTCGTATTTTCCACCTCAACCTCCTTTCACCTGAACGGTCTCCTTGCGGACTTCACTCTGACGTCATCCTTAAACGCGCCTTCAAATCCTAATAATTGGCCAGTTCACACCAGCCCTCTGACCGCGTGTGCACATACAGAGGTTACGGTTTTAAATCTAGGTCCTATTAGGGGTTTAGTTTTCTTATAGCCTAGTTTAAGAAATCGTTTTTACATAGCATAGCTGCAGATTAACGTAAAGACAAATGGGCAACCTTTATTGTAGCCTAATGAGTGCACTTGTAGTGTAGGCCTACTTTAAATCTTAAAGTAGCCTATATATAAAAACTGTATTTGCAGCTAATTTAATAGGCTATTAATGAAATCAAATACCACTTAGAGAGTGGGCCTACCACACTTAAGAACACTCTGCAATAATGTCAAATCAAAAGATTTAGGCTACTTTAAGGTAAATCACTTTTAATGAGTAGCCTACACTTGTTTTGATGTGAACATGTAAATTAGGCCTATTTAACTGTGTACTGATATTCCGTAGGCCTACATTTAAAGTAATAGGCTATATTTTAAATGTAACATATTGCAACGTTATCATTACAAATGTGCAATTACAAATATATTTAGATACATTTTCAATAGAAATGACATTAAAGTAAACTATTTTTAGTTAAATAAGTTATTGTCGGTACATTCGACAGTAGGCTACACTTAAACCATATTTCAAAGACAGTGTGAATAATTATGAAATTACACAAGATGTACATAAGTATGTCAGAAAGCTCAACTATTTGCATTTAATATAAATTTAAATTACATTACAAATAATGTGCAATTAAGTCTCCCAATATATTACATATTTGTATAATAAGTATTTTTTAAGTTAAAGTGTATTTCACAAGAGAAAAACAAACAAACAAAAACATACCAGAATTTTATTTTTGTGTGTAATGACTTCATACACTTTATACTGCTTCAGCATAATTTGTCATTTGATACAATACATCCTAATTATTTTCCTAATTCCCGCCTAGAGAATTACAGACTGTACAAAAGTGCATGTAGAGTGAAACAAAGTGATTAATTATATTTTATCAGTAACAAGTCCTCTAATTTTTTTTCAGCTCTTTATTTAGGGGGTTTCAGGTGAACATGGTGATACCTTCTACAATATGTGTCAGTTTATGGTTGCTTTTTGTCGTTATCAGTCTCTGTGGATGTTCAGCTTTAAGATGATTCTGCAGACCATCCCGTGTCTGTGCAGTCAAGCCACACTCCTCACAGACATACAGTTTGTCCCTACGCTCTTTGTAGGCGTACTGTTGAGTAATGGCATGGATCTTCCTCAGGTGAGATTCTAAGGAGCAGCGCTGAGTGAAGGCTTTAACACACAAAGTGCACTTATAGGGTCTCACACCTGTATATTGTTGAAAGTTGAAAGGAAAGTTAGAGATGAGATGAAAATATACAAACTTGCAAATTTAAGCATGATGTAAATATACTTTTTTATACTAATTTAAATGCAAAACTTACCCGTATGAGTGCGTACATGCCTCTTCAAGTCAAAAGCATCATTAAATCCTTTTCCACAGTGCTCACAAGAGTACTTTTTTGTTTCACTATGGCACTTCACATGGCGTTTCAGCATACGTGCTGTAGTGAATGTCTTCTGGCACACCTGGCAGGACAACACTGATGCAGCGAGTGGAATATCTGCCAACTTGTTTGCATTATCTGGGATGACTGGAAATGGCATATTACCTGTAGTTATCTGAAAATGGGAGAACAATAAGAGATGAGAGACACACAAAAAAAAAATCATTACAAAATGTGTGGTTTAAAACAAAAAAACTGTCAGCTCACCTTTATCTTTGAGCGTGAGTAAGGCACTCTTTGGGTCCTGATGTGGCATTCTGGCTTGTGATCAGGCTGACCCTGTGCAGCCGTAGACGGCAGCTGTGCAGACAACACACGTGACTGAACCTGCAGAAATTTGTTTTTTTGTGCAGTTGTGAAGCAGGAGTACTCCGCAACGCTGCCCTCGGAGACCTCATGCACATATGGTGGAAAATTGGACTCTATAGGGAGTAGCAAGAGTAAAGAGATTTAGGGCAGAGAGAGATCAACAGATTTTGACTGGTCAATAAGTTCAGGTATGCTTTTTTCAGGTCCTCATTTTTTATTATTATTATTTAACGCAAAAGTATTAAGTTTTAATGCAAGTAATCAGTACAATATACTGTCACCACAATATCAAGTCATTTATAAAACATTTTAAAATATAAAAAGTATAATATATAATAAAATAATAACTTTATAAAACAATTTGACTCAGAAAATACCTCATCATAACATTATAGATAACAAGAAACTAGTTTTCTTATCATCTAACTGCATTTGTCAAGAGATTTGTTTCCAACAACAACCATCGTCAATATATAATTAATTATGTAATAAAGTAATTATGCATTAAGTAGCCTATTAGATTCTGTTTACTCCCCACAGTGACACGCGAACATGATCGAGACACTCACCAGGTATGTAAACGTCCCTCCGCGCGGAATCCGGAATCTCACTCCAGCTTCTTTTTTCAGCAGCGAAGTTGGCTTTTTTGACCAGGAATGCGCGAGGCATTTTCGAAAAAGCTAGCGAATGATTTATGTCCGTCTAAGTTCCTAGATATGTTTTAAACGGATCCTCTAGCAACCTACAGTTCTACAGTTATCCACAATTTAACTATCGCTTTCCTTATAACAAGGAAACCGCCAGGTGAGGTTGCGCATGCGTAGAAATATAACGGCGCAGTGCAGGTAGCCTACAGGTAAAACCGGTTCTCAGTGTAACTGTAATGAGAAAGGTGAACGGTTATTAAACATTAACATGTTCGTGTTAGTTTTAGAACAGTGTAATGTAAAGTTAGTCCATTTATCAACTTTTTAAAGCATGTCTTCAGGTTTTCTGTAGGGTGTGGGTCTGCTCCTTTGTTTACGCATGTTGTCTGTCTGTATGGAGGTGGGTGTGTGTTGTTAGGGTGTATTGATGTAACAGTAGGCTATCAGCAGGGGGGCAGGCGTGTCCTGTCGCATAAATTAGTCTACTAAAGTTTTAAGACGCTGTTATTCATTGAAATGTATTTTTTATATTAATAAGAGGATTAAGGTACTGGCGCTTTCCACGTTGCTACATTAGACAATACAGTTTACTTTGTAACCATACTGTAATGCGTTTAGTTTACACCAAACCCCTGTATGCAAATTAGTTTGCAGCATGTTAATGTCTCAAAAATCTGATAAGAGTGAATAGCCCTCCCACAAACATACACACAATGAAAACACAAACACAGCTGTAATCTGCATCTGTTTCTAAAGTGCTGTGAAAATGAATATAGCGATCATACACAATGTGTCCGTGCACTTTGTTGATGCTACATCAGTGGTTAAAAGGGAATACAGGTAGCCTACTTTTAGACAAAGTTTATTTTTATACAGGAAAGCAGTTTTGAAGGGGAGACCGGGTCACTCTTTTTACTCCAGTGAATATGTAGGTTTAAAAGCCACTTTCAGTAGAGGCATACCTTCCTGTACAAAAATGAATACAAATAAAAATAGCGGAGCATGTTACAGCCTGGCAGTAAACAGCCCATTAAAGGCTTTTCAGCAAAACAATTAAAACAATTTTTAACACTTACAGCTAAGTAACAGCAATTATATGGAAAAAAAAAATATTAGGAGTAAGGAATAAATTGCATAAACATATTATATTATAAACATACAATAAAAAATAGGCCTATTGTATGAACTTTTATACAAAAGGGCTAAGATTTAAAACATGCGATGACCCCCTCAGTAAAAATGTAAAGCTTTCCCAGATATTTACAATTATGAATGTTTTATTAATAAATATGGCTAATAAACAATAAAAAAAAAAAACATTTACAACGCAATTGTTGTTTGTCTATAGAATATATGAAGAGTTCATTTGCAAAAACAGATAACTGATAAAAAATTTCAAAAATCATGTTTTTTATTCTGTTAACATGTTTTTATTGTGTTTTATTGTGTTAGTTAGCTGTATTTTCTAAGTTATTATTTAATCAAAACAAACCAACTGCAGTTTGATTGATATTAATTAGAATGCAAAATAAAAAACGTGATTTAAAAAAAAAAATTCAAATCTGTTTTTGCAAATAAACTCTTCATATGGAAGTGGAAGATCTGTTTTAGAAAAACGGAGAAACGTGCACTGGAGCAATTGGACAAATGAGGCTTCCGTAGTTTGAAAGAGAATAAACATGGCGTCGACCTGGTGCCGTTCAAATCGCTCAGCATGTTGGATAATACAGTGTCAAAATTTACAGATATGTGTCCTGTTTGAAATGTCATTATTTACTAAATAATTAATCGTTTTATTAAATCATGGGAATTCAGTGCTTGTTGCTCGGGCTAAGGTCCTGTCGAACGTTTATTTAAGCTTATCGACTGACAGAAATTCAGTCTTCAAGAGCGTTCGTGTCCACAGCGACCCAGTTCCTTAAAGTCAATGATATCACAAGCACACTGAATCCACTTCGTTGCAACGTCCGCGTGAATTCAGTCAGGAATACCTATACTTTTACGTCTACCGCTGTCGCAAAGGACTTGTTTCTTCAGACTTTTAGCCATATTTTGTGCTGGCCAATTTGTATTCTGGGCATACCTGGCTCACTTTGCTTTCACAAGTCTTCGAGACACTAGAAAAAATAGTGGTGAACCTCAAAAGTTCAGAACTGAGTTAGGAGGGCTTTTCAGTTTTGATATGAACCTCGGTTCAAATGCCTGGAGGTATGGATTCACTCTTGGGTGCCTAATTATTGGTAAGCCTTAACCCTGCTTTCTGAATATATTGCATTTTTTAATGTATTCCAGCTCTTTAAATATCATTTTTCTGTTGTTGTAGGTGGAGGAATCCTTGGCGTGGCAATATTGTTCAGCCGTCGTTCTGTGAGTCGTGTAATTCTTCATAAGGGAGGTGGAAAAGTCACAGTATCAACACAATCACCACTGGGACCTCTGAGAGCTCACCATCTAACTGTGCCTTTGACTCAAGTGACCTGTCATGCGCACAGACAGGAATCACCTTCATTTATCCCGCTTAAAATCAAAGGGTACAAGTTCTACTTCCTTTTGGACAAGGAAGGGACACTAAACAACCCTAAACTATTTGACATTACTGTTGGGGCATACAGCCCCTTATAATATGTCATTCATACCCTTGTGAGTCTGCGCTTCACGGTGGATGTATCATACATCTGCTGTTCATTTTGTTTTATGTTGCCTTTGGGGGAAAAAAACACTGAATTTACAAGAAGAATAAACTGTGCAACTTTTCTGTTCATAATAAAACTTTCTACCTGGGATTTATGCTGACAAGCTCATTCTGCCTTCTGAATTATGACACAGAGGCTTAGTCATATGGGTCTGACTAAGATAAAATTATAGTTCTGTCATTTTTTTCAGCAGCATTGATGTCTGACTCAGTTAAGTAAGGAATAATTGACGATGGGCCATTGAGTTATTAGAAGATAATGCACACCCGAGGTGGTAATGTGGCCACGACACAAAGCGGAATGACCGTTACATCTCAGGTGTGCGTTATTTTCTAATAATTCAATAGAACTGGGTAGTGTCAATTAGTCCGCTTATACAAAAGTTACCACACCTCAAGACGTTGTTCAGATGTTGTATTTCAAGTTATTTGTCACGTTTTTGTCCTTAAAATGTTCTTGTTTGATCTTTAGTATAATTGAAATTATACTATGGTGCTGTTAAAAGCTTGAATCTAATTGGATGACGAATGTTCTAAAGTGTGTACACTGTTGAGAGACAAACTCTCTCTCGCTAATAATGACTAGCTCTAAAATTACATTTTGGAATTAGCAACAGAGGTGTGGGATGAGAAGAAAGATAAGAAATTAGTTCTACAAATGAGCATTTTAAGGACAAAAACCTGAAAAATATCTTGAAATGCTACATCTGAACAATATCTTGAGGTGTGGTAACTTTAGTATAAGTGGAATAATTGACTCTTATCTGTTCCCTAACCAGCTCTATTTAATTATTAGAAAATAACGTGCACCTGAGGTGTAACAGTCGTTCTGTTTCATTTCATGGCTACATTACTACCCCGGCTGTGCGTTATATTCTAATAATTCAATGGACCATTGTAAATTATTCCTTGCATATTAAATATATAAAAATTCTAATCTTCTCCTTAATGTATTTTTACCTATCTATCTGTGTGTGTCAAGACATTTTTAGGGTTACTCTATTAACCAAATGTTTGAACAAAATATGTGATATTTTCAAAAAAGATGACCCTGACACACAGACATGGTGATTTAAAGACGATTGATTTGGTTGATAAAAGTTATATATAAGATACATATTTCAAAATAAAGTAACTAAAGTAAAAATACTTATTTTTCATTAAATCAATAAATATATGCACAAAAACTGAAATAATTGTAATTAAAAAGAGTTACAAATTTTTTACATTTCAAGCCTTTTTTTCCTCATTTTAATGTATTCTTGAATACAATACAGACCAGCCTGCCATGAAACATGAAATAGGGCATGTATCTGTTCTCTACCCGGTGCAGTGATTCACGGATGTCCTACCAGTTCTGCAAAGGCTCGCTTATTCATACATTTCAAACCTACACGTCACTTGGCAAAAGATGTCAGTAATTGAAATTCAACATGTGAAGGGTGTGAGCTATGGAAGCTTCTGTAGCTCTCAAACCACAAGTATTAAACTCAGAATATTTACTTCGTTTCCTAGTGAATATAATTTCAGTGACAGTTAGTTGGCGCTATTGGCAAGAAGGTCTTCATAAGTAATAGCCATTAGAGCCACATTAGTGGCCACAGAGGAGAAAAGGCGGTAGATTGGAAGTGATAGATGCTCCAGAGATGGGGAGGAGAGAGAGAGAGAGAGAGAGAGAGAGAGTGGGTGTGAGGAGGCGCTGAAACACTTTAAGAAAACTTGTAGCACGTGTTTTGATTTATTTTTTCATCATTCGCTCTGATGGATTTATCCTAGTTTTGGCATTTTGCTCCTGCCGAATTTGTGCCGTTGTGGGCCTGTTTTACAATTAACAGCTCGGGAGATGGCTTTAAGCGAACTTAACAAACAAAAATAATATGAACTCAAAGAATACGGATCGGGTTTGATCATAATGAATCATAATGAAGGAAGAGAATCGTATTATCGTATGCATGATTCCCAAATTTCTCCAGCATGGATGGACTTGGAGAACTCAACGGCTCTTCATGTACGTCCGGTACGTATTTATTTATTCTAATATTTTAAGACATTAAAGACATCTCATAATTGTTTTTGAGCTTAAATATTTAGAATTATTAAATATAAAATTATATATTTGTTTTTATTTTCATTTATTAATGATAGATATTTTTATTATTTAATATGTTTAATATTTAATAAGATATTTATTTTCATATACTTTTTTTTAAATCAACTGAATCAAATAGAAGAAATACCACAGGACAGAGTAACTGTTAAGTATTCTGAAGATAAAAAAAAATGTTTTCATCTGCAATTCTTATTGTTTTTGAGCCTAAATATGTATAATTATTGACATTGTTAATTTTTTACATTTTATTATTATTATTTATTTGTTTGTTTATGTTTTTTTTTTTTTTTTGCAGAATCTTACTGAGGGCACTACATCCAGCCCAAATCTTGATGTAATTACATCTAGTCCAGATCTTCAGTGGCTTCTGCAGTCCTCTCTACTTTCCCAATCAGATACCAACTTGGGAACATTTTCCTCATTCACACCCACCATGCCCAACTGCCCCTGTTTGGCACAGTGCTCCAGTCCTGACCCGTCCTGTAATGGAGCAGTGGGGGACAGTTCAGTAGGACATGCTAACAAACATGTAAGTTACTAATATTTCTGATAGATTAGAATGCAGGAAATAGTGAAAGTAAACTTGAGAGGTTCCAGTGATTCATTCATTTATGGTAAAGGAGTGAAATGACTCACACCTGAATCACAAAGGGGCATGTGGAGTGAGTCAGCTCTGTAGTATTTGAGCGGGAATCTTAAAGCGCAGGCTCAGATGGATGGCTCGTGTTGTCATCGGTGCCAGTGGATGAGTAACAGGAACAGCATATTTGGAATTGGGTAGAACTGCTGTGTGTATGTTTTCAGCCATAAGATGGCAGCATCATACTCTTTATAGACTGAAGCTTGGTTCTTAAATAAAATTTGGAATTGCCTTGCTAACACGTTCTCGGCATTTATAGATGTCCTCTGAGGAACTTGACAGGATAAGGATCCGCAGGGAAAGGAACAGAGTAGCAGCTGCCAGGTGTCGGGACCGTCGTCGGATGCTTATAGACACGTTACAAAATGTGAGATTAGTACTTACTGTATTTGTGTTATAAACCATGTTTAGCCGTTAGCTGCACGTCCTGAGCTTGTGCTTTCTCTTTCAGGAGACGGATCATTTGGAACATGTGAAGACTCAACTGGAGGAAGAGATCGCTACTCTTGAAAGGGAGAGAGAGAGGCTGGAGTTGGTTTTTGAGGCACATATGCCCATCTGCAAGTTAAATGACCCAAACCCAGAATAAATACTGATGCTGGTCATGTTTAGTGCTGAGTCTGCTGGTTCAGATCAGCTGTGGATTATATAACATAATAAGCGTATATTTGTTAAAAAAAGCAAAATGTTAAAATATATTTCAGTGATAACTTGAGAATTATTATCTTGCATGCACAATCGGTTTTACTTGTTTTCATAATAAACCACAGTTTCAAATGTTGTTGTTTCAACAGGTGTGGACCTTGGTTGAGTGTAAGATCCATAAATTATGTTTATTGTTTAGCTAATATATATATGCTGTTCAAAAGTACAGTAAAATTAGTCTTTTTATAAACATTTCAACCACTTATAACATAAACTTAGTTAAACCAACCAACAAACAATGCCATCTTTTACAATGCTAGTGAAATAGAGAAAAAAAGTAATATATTTTTGTGAAAACTGATATATATTTTTCTTCATTCTTTGTTTAACAGAAAATTGATGTAAATTGAATTTTTGTAACAATAAGTCTTTTCAGTCCTTGCTTAATAAAACATCATTTATTTTAAAGTTTGACACCAAACATATGAACAGTAGTATATAGCTAATAAATTTTTTATAAATATTATATTATAAAATATAGTAAATACTATTACATATTATTATATTAAAACCTAATAAAATATTAATATTTAATAAAATATATTTAAAAATATAAAATGTGAATTATATCACATTTGATAAATATTGTAAATTACATTCACAATATCACAATTTTATTTATTCATTTATTTTTACAAAATATCACTAAATTATATAATTATTCCAACAACAACTGAAGCTCCACTTTAACATTACAACAAATAATAACTTGAGAGGAGATTTTGGGAGAAAATTAATACCCAAGTAAATATAATTCTTCAAGACTTGGTTTGGTAATGTGCAGATTTAGTCAAGTAGGCTACTAACATTAAAGATCATTTAATTTACCAAAAATGCCTTAACACATGTTTCGTTAGGCTGATGATACACGGGGCAACTTTTTGAGCAATTTTGTCGGGCAACTTTTTTTGAGCAATGTTTCCTGGGCACTTTCCCACTGAGAATGGGTAACAAATTTCTATCTGGATACTAGATCGGTCGTACGCCCTGTCTCTCACCTGGTTGCCCGTTGACGGCAACATTAACCTTAAGTCTGTAAGTCTGAGCCGAAACATTATACAGGCACACAATTAAAATAACACAAGCATTAGGTTTATGCATTTCTGCACATTTTGTTTTGTTTACAACGTTGTGCTCTGATTATTCCTTAACAGCAGGTGGCAGTCACACATTAGCAGACGCTCAATAACGCTGCATGAACGCAATGAACAGAGTGAACAGAGGGCAATGTCTATGGTGAATGTAGTTCATCTTGGGTTAAACCAGAAACTGGAGCCAGACGGTTGTGAGGAGTTTGACAGCTTTGCATATACTTGAGTATCAGTCAGCGTTCATAGATAGTATTTGTTTGTGTTACTGCATAAAGCGCATAAACAGATCTGCACTTGCGTGTTAGAAATTGTAACTGCGCAATAAGCTCAGCTCTCAGATGTGTCCTAAAGAGCGATATCGTAGACGCCACTTTCTGCAGTATTTTAACATCAGCTAACAGTGTCTTCTTTGACTGTCTTTCCAGTACAAAACATTAATAAACGGTAAGTTTTCATCATCATCTTTTTTCTGAGTAAGCAGGTTACAGTTCTCATATATCATTTTAGATGTGCTTTTTAAATCTCTGCAACATGTAAACAGTTTATTACAGTTTGTGTAGCAAATGCACTGTAAAAATCCATTTGGAGATTCCATTTGTTGTTACAAGTCAAAAGCAGCTATGACCACTATATGCATATCAAATTATTGTTGTTTTTAATATATAATTATTTTACGCTTTTTAAGAAAATGTCTGTGGAGTTAGATGTGTTTGTGGGGAACACCACTGTCTTGGATGAAGACGTGTACCAGCTGTGGTTGGATGGACACACAGGTTAATAAAATCTGATTTCTAAATGTTGCGTATGAGTTTGTCATACACACTTAGTGCTTGCTTTTTTATGTTTAACACTTGAGATAATGATATACTCTTCATGTTGGTATATAGTCACAGATGCGGTGAGAATACGGATGGAAGCAGGTGTCTTGCAGGAGTGTGAAGCCAGTGCAGAAGTTCTGCACAGTGACATCATGGACCAGTTCAGAACATTCCAGATGTGTGAGCGGCTCCTCCAGTCCCCTTCCAAAGTGGCCAATCAGCTTTTGTTCCAGATCCCTCCTCACCGTCAAACTATGCTTATTGAGAGGTCTGTGGTCATACTAGTTTGCATCTGTCTTCTATAGCGTTGTTGCTCTTTTTAGTTCTAGTTGTTAGTTAGGGCATCATCACTGTTTCGCTGAGCTTGTTTGTTTGTTGCCACATTTGTCCTGTAGGTACTATGAATTTGATAGTGTGTTTGCCAGAGAGGTGCTGGGTAAGAAACTCTCCAAAGGGACCAAAAAAGACTTGGACGACATCAGTTCAAAGACTGGGATTGCACTCAAGAGCTGTCGCCGACAGGTGCTGCAGACACTTTGGTCACTTGTATTTTCAAATGCCTCACAAAGAAAGGATGAATATTGCATGATTAGCAATGCTGTTTTACATAAACGTTGATTGTTATTATAAAATATGTTGTTATTATTATTTTTTTTTACTAATTTATTAATGTATTATTTACAGAAATTTCAATGGGCAAAAAAATAGTAGTGCTGTCAAACAATTAATCACAATTATTCACATCCAAAATAAAAGTTTTGTTTACATAATATATGTGTGTACTGTGTATATTTATAATGTATATATAAGTACACGCACATGCATGTATATTTAAGAAAAATATATTATGTTTATATATTAAATATATTTGTATGTAATATCAATTATATGAATATAAATATACATGTAAATATTTTCAAAATATATACTGTATGTGTGTGTATTTGCATAAATATACACAGTACACACATTATGTAAACACAAACTTCTATTTTCGATGTGATTAATCGTTTGACAGCACTAATAAATGTTATTATTTTATTCACATATTTATTTACATAAATGTTGTTGGTGTACACTAATTAAATGTTCAATAATAATATGATTATATTTTGTAATTAATTTAATATCAATTAATAAATTCATTCATTCTTTCTTTCATTGATGAGCAAGAAGATGTATTGTTTTAACCTCTTTACCATTTTCTCAGTTTGACAATTTCAAGCGTGTGTTTAAAGTGGTGGAAGAGCTAAAAGGCCCCCTGGTGGAGAACATACAGCTTCACTTTCTCCTGTCTGATGTTCTGGCAAGGTGAGGCTTAAACACATGTGCCTAAGGGTGTATTCACACCTGTCTTGTTTGGTTCGATTAAAACGAACTCTAGTTCGTTTCCCCCTTTGGTGCGGATCTTTTGGGCAGGTGTGAATACAGCAATCGCACTCTGGTGCGCACCAAACAACCGAACCGAGACCCAGCTGAAGAGGTGGTCTTGGTTTGGTTCCAAACGAACTCTGGTACGGTTCGCTTAAGGTGTGAATATGAACCGGCCTCGATCCGACCCAATTGCAGAAATCACGCTCAGAAACACGCAGCTCGCGCATATAGTGCTGTTGTTTGCATTTCAATAGCTTAAATCACTTGTTTTTAAACCGCAGTGCTTAAAAATGCGTGCAAATTATGAGTTTTCGTGACCATAGCGCCCATAGCAACGTGACATGAGCGCACTAAATAGGCTAAAGCTTGCCGCAAAGCCCCAGCAGAAGTTACAATGTATATGTCTGGGGAAAATAGTAAGGAGATATTTGAATTATTTATTAATAAACTAGTATTTTCTGAGTTGCCATCTCCTCATTGGACGCTTCTTTTGAAAGAAATGCATCTTTACAGATTATAATGAAAGAGTTTTTGTTTTAGATATGAATTATTTAGTTTTGTAGTAATTCAAAGCTTTCTATATATATATTCATCATGTCTGTAAGAAAAATATTCACTGAGTTTCGGTTCATTTTTGTGAAGCGCTCCTGTTCAAGACTGGGATGGCAAGCGCATTCTTTTAGTTTTCTTTATTTTAGAAAAGCACTACGTTTTCTTGATATTGTGAGTGCACACAAATAAAAATAGACCCTTTACAGTTCAGAACGATGTATTATTCTTACCTTTATGAGCAACAATTACGGAGTATTTAATTTGTTTCCACTGATGTCCTGAAGCGCGCTTCAGCTTCCACTCTCCGCACAAACGATTGGATATGCGCCTAGAGCACAATTATCATCTTAAATGTTTAAACTAACATTTTGATATGCTTTAAGTATTTATATCTATAGATTTTATTTTCGGCAAGTCGTAATTACATCGTATGACATTGTCGCATTTGATGCTCATAAGTTTCTTCATATTGCGTTAGTATCTCATATAACAGCAAATCAGTAAAAGAATAAAAATTGCACTACGAAAGATATCCATGATTAGCCTGTTTTTGCACTTCCTGTTTTCCCTGCTTGAGAATTTCTGTCCAATGAATGGATGACCTTGGCACACGTGTGGTTTTGTTTACAATTTCTGGTTCACTTGCAAAAAGGGCAGTGTGAAAGCGAACTGCACCAAACAAACAAACAAAAAACATTCTATTTGGTCCGGACCAAAGCAAGTGAACTATCGGACTTTCCTGGTGTGAATACACCCTAAATGAAGTATATTGCTAGTAGTAAAAAGCAGCTGTCTCAACTATTGAAATTGTGACCATTTCTAACTTACTGTAACTGTGAATGTGAGCCAAACACAGTATTTTGTACCCGTTCTTGTGATAAAGATGATTTATATACTTCAATAGTGTGCTATTGTGACTTAATACTAGGGATGCACCGAATCCAGGATTCGGATTGGACTGGATTCGTCAATCCTGCTTGACGGTCTGCTTCGTCAAACTTAGATTTATTTTCCCCACCGAAACCGAACCCTTGACTTGCACTACGACGCCACACGGCCGCTGATTACGTAAGGTAAGAAAAGCCTGACACGACAGCGCTATAGAATGACATCAAAGTACCGCGAGAGCGATTCGTGTGCTTATGGGTCCATCTTCCAGCCTCTTATCGTTCTCGCGTACTTTGATGTCATTCTGCGCAGCGTCGCTTAAAGCCGAACACGCCTGTTTACATAGGACCCGAATGTAGTAGGTCAGAATCTGAAAATGGAACTCTGTACAAAAAAGTTTTGTTTGGCAGTACTTAACCAAAAGAAGGCATTCTATTTAGCTTATGTTCAATCTGCAATGCCAATTTGTCTCGTGGTGGCAAGGACCCTAAGCAGTACACAACATCGCCGATGTTAAAACATTTGCGTCTAAAACTAAGGATGCGAGTAGGATTCGGTATTCGGTTTCGGATTCGGTATTCGGCCGAACCCCAAAAATCTGGATTCGGTGCATCCCTACTTAATACACCGAGCTTCACCAGTGAAAGCTTTCAAATTTATAATCGAAAGCAACCATAAATCTGCCAAAACCTAGAAATCGCACAGGAACTTCTTAAAACTTATATTTCTGTTGTGTTCATCCTCTTACTGTTTTGCTTGGTCTCTCTCCTCCATTCATCTTTCTCCTCATACACTTTCTTCTGTTCCTGGCACACTTTTCACACTCTCCCTGTCCTCTCACTGACTCAGCCATGTCTCTCTGCAGGGACTATGCCACCATTGTGTTCTTTGCTAACAGCCGTTTTGAGACAGGGAAGAGAAAACTACAATACTTGTCTTTCCAGGACTTTGCCTTTTGTGCTGGTCAGCTCATCAGCTACTGGACTGTGGGGGCAGCTGGTAAGATGTTCACTCAAGAAAAAATAAAACTCTGTCATTTACATTACTACTGCAGCCACTACTGTCAGATTGCATTATATTCCACCAATCAGATCATGTTTGGTGAGTGTCTTTGTACAGTATGCAGTGGTGAAAGTAAGAGTAAAATTTAAACAAGCAGGGAGGTGACAATACCAAAATCAGGAAGTATTTCCCAAATTCTATTAGTAATGAAGCAAAATTAATCTGAAAGGAAATGCATCACAGCTACTATATATGCATTCTCATGCTCTTTGTTTTCTTTCTTCCATACTTAGACAACGTGATGGAAGACATGGATGTTGATCTTGAAAAAGAGTTTCTGCATGACTTGAAAGACTTGAAAGTTTTGGTTAATGATAAGGACATGTTGGACCAACACAAAAGGCATGCAATTTGTTCAGATGGTTTTGTATAATGCTTATGATACACTATCTCTAACATATCTCTCCTCTCTACTAGGGCTGGGTATCGTTCAAAAATTTTCGATATCGATACCGATACCGATACCTTGAGTTCGATACCGGTTCCTGAACGATACTTTTTTCGATACCAATTTTATGAAATCAGTTTTAATAAGATTACATTATCTCAAAAAACTTTGGTTTTATTTTTTCAGCTTGTTGACGTTTATACAGACTCAAAGCCTCATCTCCTGAGCCATTGCACAAAGGAACAAAATATGTCCAACACAATAAATCAGTGCAAATAATTTTAATAAAGCTCAAATAGTTTTCAGTTTACACTTGTGCGTGTTTGTTTTAAAACACATAGCTCAGACAGAATCATCATTTCTATTCATTTATTCTAGGTTGTTAAAGACTTCAAGAAATTTAAAATCTTTATCCACTTTCGTAAGTGGGTGTTTTATTTTCTTTCACCATATGTTTTATTGTTATTAAATTCTGTGTTGTAGTATGTCTAATTATTTCATATTTCATTATTTATTCATAAAAACTACTTAGTTTATTCAAATTTATTCTTAAAATAGCCTTATGAAATGTTTTATTTTTCCTCAGAAATTCTGTGTTCTGTATCTGGTTTCAAATGAAGGCATAAAACAATTTCATTTATCTTTTAAATGACTGAAAATCAAACTTTATTTTGGCAAACAAAATTTTACTATTAAAATTAAAACATGGAAGAAATGTTGTGTGATCATTACTCTAAAAAAAAATATAAAGTTTTAATAATTTTAATATAGCCTAGTAGTAGCAGTATGTACACTCTGCTGAACAATATTAATATATTTCTGTCGCAGTGTCTTCCAAGTTAAACCGAACTTTTATTTTGATGGGTTGCCGTGAATACCTTTACAGTTCTGTGTGTGTATGATATGACGCTAGTTTAACTCAAATCAAAGGGTAAAATGCTCATGGAGTGACTCTCAGAGCAGTTCTGGAGATGTTGTTGTTCATGTGTTTATGTCCTCATTTGACGGGTGCAGACGCTGAAATCACCGCGTAGCGTCACGCGCGCTTCAGTCTGTGTGTAATAAACACAACTGCTGCGAGGAGAGCAGACTGCTCTGTGGCCGCTTTCTGAATCGCTCTCGTGATGTCAAACACTGATCAATCAGCGCCGCGTCGCTTCTAGTCAAACACACCTAGTGCTGCAGGCTTATTGCCTCACTGACTTTGATGAGATTAACCCCTTAGGTATCGAAATTTGGTACCGAACGACAAGACGTTTTTCGATACTCGGTGGTATCGAGGCAATTCGGTCGGTGCCTAAAAAGTATCGAACTCGATACCCAGCCCTACTCTCTACTAATATTATAGCGTGGTGTGTGCACAGCTTAGAGGGAAAATTAAAGTCTTTAGTGAAATGGAGGCCAATTTTAAGGTGAGAAGCATGAATGTTTTTAATTGTAAACATATTTTTTCATGCTTTTTAAACCGATACAGGGTACCTTAAATTGATCAAAAGTGACACTAAATTCATCTATAAAGTTACGAAAGATTTCAATTTCAAATAAATGCTGTTCATTTAAACTTTCTGTTCATCAAAGAGCCCTAAAAACCCAAATCAGTATTTTAGAATGATTTAAAGATCATGTGACACTGAAGACTGGAGTAATATACAGATATATATGTTTTGTTTATTAATTAGTTTTATTTATGTTGGATTACATGGATGCTTATTGCTGTGGGTGAACTTCAGAATTTGTCAAGAGCTCTAGTTAACATCGCCTCAAAACTCACACACACCAAAGATGTCCGAGATCTGTTCATTGACCTTGTGGAGAAGGTAAAATGCACTGACACTGTAGAATAGATAAACTGCATGCCATGAGGTGATATTTGTCCCTGAATAGTCCCAGGTTAAGTGTGACAGAATGATTATGGCTTCTTCTCTCAGTTCATTGAACCATGCCGGTCAGATAAATGGACAATTGGAGACCTCAGACTTTTCCTTACACACTACAGCAGCTCTGTACACACGCTTGAGGCTTTCAGGTTAGTATATATATATATATATGTGTGTCCATTTATGTGTGTTTGTGATCTCTTTGTCACATTTCAAAAAACATCTAAATATATGACTTTTTTTTTTCCTTAGGCATAAAGTAATATGGGACAGATACATGGGTGTCATCAAAAGCTGCATCTTGAAAATGTACCATGACTAGAACATATTTCCAGTGCTGGTTTCCAGTTAGCTTGACCAAATCTTTCTTTAAACCTTTAAAAAGTCAGTCAACGTCTCGTTTGTAAATGTTGCTACCTCAGCTCCCTTTGTATATCAAAGTATTCTTGTACAGTAGGTTTAACATAAGTAAAAAAAAAAAAAAAGATTTGTGTTTTCCACAAATCTGCCTTATTTGTTGTTTGTAAAAGTGTTCACTAGGATCGTCCTGTTACTTGTTATTTGGGATAATACATAAAAGTTTTTTATTAGCATCTATGATTCCATGAAGAACCTATAACATCCATGAAACCGTTCCATTGCACTAAAGGTTCCTTATAATGGAAAAAAGGTTCCTTAAATTATTCAAATGTTCTTCACACTAAGAAAAAATGGTTCTTTTAAAGGAATGGTTTACCCCAAAATAAAAATTTACTGAAACTTTACCTAAATTTTGAATTTAGTTATCTTCAGGCCATTCTAGATGTAGATGAGTTTGTTTCTGCATCGGCACATGTTTCTACACCTGTACAGAATTGAAATATGAGTTTAGCATTATGTCACTTGATCACCAATGGATCCTGTACAGTAAATGGGTGCCATCAGAAAATGTCGCAATAATCCACCAGTAATCCATAGGACTCTAGTTAATCATTTAATGTCTTGTGAAGTGAAAAGCTTCATGTTTGTAAGAAACAAATCCTTCATTAAGGCTTTTTAACTTTAAACTGTCACCTCTGGCCAAAAGACAAATCTATAGTCCATAATAATCCAATAAAAAAGTCCATCCCCTGTTGTCCTCTCACATCACAATCCACCACCATATTTAGACTTTTAGACTGTTCTGGACTGTTTTTGCTTGTAAACGGCTTGATCTGTGCATATTTCTCTCCTGAATCAGACGAGCCAACTTTTTTTACTCGGGAAAGCAATTTGATAGAGGAATTTTTAAACAAGATTTTAAGTTACAAATATTTATTACAAAAACTTTTTTTTGTTTTGTTTCACAAGACGTGAATTGATGGACTGGAGTTATGTGGATTACTTGTGGATTATTGTGATACTTTTAATAGATTGTTTGAACTTTCATTCTGATGGCAACCATTAAGGTCCATTGTTGAGCAAGAGATGGAATGCTAAATTTCTCCAAATCTGTTCAGATGAAGAAACGAACTCAACTACATCTTGGATGGCCTGAAGGGAAGTAAATTAAAATTTTTGGATGAACTATTCCTTTAAGAACAGTTTACTGAAACGTCAGCAATCGTTCTTCTATGGAACCCTCCTTTTGGAACCTTTATTTTAAAGAGTATTGAGGAGGGTAATTATCTCAAAGTGTGCATGTGATCAGTGTTTTCCCACAGTGAAGTAGCTACCTGTTTGTGTGCCCAGCGGGTGTGGGTCAGCAGCAGGGGGCTACAGTTGGCTGCTCAGCTCTGAATTGAATGGATGAGGAGACACTTTTACTACCTTATAAAAGGCCAGACCTAGGACAGCTGTCACCCCCTACAAATGGTCATGAAAAATTCCTCAGAATTTCTGCAGAAGAGTCCTCATAAGCACTTTCCCTGGCACTCCTGCTGTTTCTGAAAGTAGGCTACCTCTGTTGTTTCCATCAAAGCCATTGTCTTAATGGTGCTCAAACCTTTGTGTAATGAAGACGCATGATGTTCCTGGCACCGGTTAGTGCTTTACAGTTAAATCGGGAGGCCTTGCCTGCTTTTTTACCCTGTTAATTTGTGTCTGCATTCCTTTTTGACATCCCCCAGTAAATATCCAGCAGTGTCAGACACAAGCGAGCTCCACCAGGATCAAAGTTAATAAGCCAAAGTGTATTAAGTGTAGTAAGTAATTAAGGCCTATGAATTGCACAGGATTTGCCTAATATAACCCAGATGGATTGGTTTGCCATTTTTTTCCCCTGAGTGATGGATTTGGGATTTGGTCTGGAAATGAGGAATTTGAATCCTTGGGGCTTGGAGGAAAATCAAGGCAGGAGGGTGAAGGGTGGCTGAGATGCAGGGGCCATTCAGGAGAGGGTGGAGGGAAAGAAGTGGGACGTCCTAAGCTCCTTTCTATAGCATTGCACCTTTCCTCACATTCGTAATACACTAGCTATCACTGCTCAGGTCCTGTCTTTTGTCACATAGCTCTAAAAACAATCCACTAAACGAAGAGGGAGAGAGAAATCAATAGAGACAGAAGAACGAGACAACTTCTGCTGGACGGACTTCAGAAAGTGAGTTTCAAACCTTCTGTATTTGACTCCAGTGCATTTGCATTTTGCAAAAATGAGCCTAGCAGTACGTAACACAAGTGAGATTATTCAAGCATACTTGGAGAGAAAGACATTTGATTAAGCATGCATGAGAAATGTATCATTCCAGGATGTTATGCTCATTGTTGCCTTGTAATAATGAAATGAGTAACAGAAATGTAGTCAATGCTTTGCAATCATGCTTAGATGTGACAAGAAACCGTTAGTTTGAATTGAAAACAGTTGAATTGAAAGTAGTTAATGATTACAGACAAGGCTGGCGGCTTGTTTTTGGACCGATCTGAGTGCATGGAATTGCCTGTGTAGTCATATCCTGTAGAGTTCAGACACTGACCATGTTTCTGCCTCTTGGGCAGGCCAACTGTGCTGTTCCAGAACAAACAGTAGAGCAAGTCCTTAGAAATAAATAGAAAGTCATGTCAGTGTATTTACAGAGGGCATCTAAAACAACAAGTAATGTACAAGAGCAAGTAAAATGGTATAATGCATTTAACCGTAAAAGTAAACCCTCAAAGCTACAGAGAAGGATCATCTTTATATTCGTCGTATTCTTGAAATGCGAGTGTAGGCAGAAGTGGATGTTATGAGAGTCCAGGAGGGATAATGATGGCTGAGGAGGTCTATGATTTTTTTTTAAAGCTATAAAAACAAATAATGAGGCCTTAAAATAAATTCTTTACTATAGTTAAGAGAGGCCAGAACAGGTACAATACTGTTCTAGCAGCAGCATTTTGGACAGTATAAAGTCCCATGTGCTACACTGTAAAAACCTGCAATTATCTCAAAAAGATATTTATTATCTCAAAGAGAACCTATGATTAGTTTTGTTGGTGTAAATAATGTATCGAGGTTGATTCTGTGATGTTAAATAGTATATTGTATGTAACCAGGTAATTTAAATACTCCCTTTTTATCGTACCGTAGTCAGGATGAGTTGAAGTTGTGAATAACTCTCTCCAGATCACTGAATGTGAGGAATGGAAAATCCGTCATGCTATATCTGATTATATGCACCAACTTGCCTTGCTTCCAAGAACTGCCTAGTTAGCAAGATCAAAATCACTGCACTGCATTTATCTCTTATCATTTATGCCATGGAGCAATATTTGTTGAAGAATTCTAGCCATATTAATGTAAACCTAATCTCACTCTGATAAAAACCGTGAATGTCCATGCTGGTTCAGGCAGGTTTATCTGGTCTAGCTGGTGGACAGTGGTTAAAATTAGTTAATGCATTAGGTATCATGAACTGACAATGAACCGTATTCTTAATCCTTATCTAAATGAATGTTTATTTGTACATATGTTAATACATTTGTATAAATTAACATTAATGTATTATTATTAGGGCTGTCAAACGATTAATCGCGATTAATCGCATCCAAAATAAAAGTTTTTGTTTACACAATATATGTGTGTCTTCTGTATATATTTATTTTGTATATATAAAGACACACGCATACAGTATATATTTTGAAAATATTTACATGTATTTAAAAGTTTATATTTTATATATTCATATAATTTATATTATATAAAAATATATTTAATATATAAATATAACATGTTTTTCTTAAATATATACATGCATGTGTTTGTATTTATATATACATAATAAATATACACAGTATACACACATATATTATGTAAACAAAAACTTTTATTTGGGATGCGATTAATCGCGATTAATTTTTTGACAGCACTAATTATTATCAAGCATGAATTAAGAATTTAACATTTACCTATCAGTGTTTAGTATAAATGAGATATATAGTTTTTATTTATATTTTGAATTAGTTTTTTTTATTTTCTGTTTTTATTTGAATTTAATGTTTTAGTAATTTTGTTGTGTTTTTGTCATTTTATTAGTTTTTAAACATGCCTATATAGTTTTTTTTTAAATAATTATTTTAGTTTATTTTAGTACATCAAGTCAAATAAAATTTAAAAAAGTTAAATTAAAAGTTAAAAAAGTTAAATTAAATAAAGTTCATTTAATATTTTATTTCAGATAAAGTTTTATTTCAAGTAATGAAAAATTAAACTTTATTATAAGTGTAAATTGTATAGCTAGTTAAGCTAGTTAACAATCCTAACACCAGCACACCAAAACATATGGAGGTGATCAGCAATGCTGGCCTTTTCAACAGGCCACTTTCACTGCTTCCAAATGTTTATGTTGTATACTATTCCTGTTAACACGTTTATTTGCAATTACCTTTATTGTGCTTTTTTTACAAGGTCTCACCCCTACCTCTCTGTCTGCCCCCTCCTTATTTTCCTAGAAGAGACGACAGGAACTGAACAGACCCCTTTTGCGCGTCTGTTCTCGCTCTTATTGGGCCTCTTTGCTGTGAGAGTGTGCCTTAACGACAACTATACGTTTGTTTATCCGTCCAGCTGTGTGTGTGGCAGGGTGAATGTCCTGTACGCTGTAACTATGAAGGCCACATATGTGCTACTTTGCGTGGGTCTGGTTGTTCTTCCTGCTACAATCTGTCAGTCTCCTGCTGAACGTGATTCTTACACAGTAAGTAATTGTGACTGTTCGTCTCTCTTCCTCTTCAGTCTTCCTTCATGCTTGAACATGTACATGTCTATCTGCCTTCCTACGTAACTCGCCATATATAGTGTTGTATACTATCAGACATCAGTTTGCATTAGAAGTCATGTTCCTGTCAATGAAAGTGTTTGAGTGTGACTGCTAATGATTAAAGATAACACATAATAAATTGTGTTTTCTCTGCCAGGAGTGTACAGATGGCTATGAGTGGGACGTGCAGACTCAACTCTGTCGAGGTGGGTGGAAGGTCATGTGCCAGAGAAAGAGAGAGAGATAATGAGAAAGTGATGCATTTCTCCTCTAATTATCTTGTTGGTTAAATGTCACATGCACATGCCTCTGTCCTGCCCCTGTGTCTGGCTGTATCTTTGAATTTTAAAATCCTGAGTAGACACGACATATTAAAGCACAGATGATTAAAAAAAGATGTAGATGTAAAGCTGAGAAGGGTAGCTCCACCCACTGTGACGTCTTATTGGTCTAAAATCCTGCTTCAATCCTACATGGCTAAATAATGTAGTTTATGTAAATTATTTCATGTTTTTCGATGGTAAAATACTTTCTGTCCCAGTTTAATATTCCAGACACAGCATATCCTAACCAAGCACAATGCAGTAAAAATTAAATGAGCAACATGCAATAAATTCATTTAATCTGAGATTTTCGTTGTTGGTTGATTGGCCCCTTTTTCTGCAGCTTGCGATAACTCCACCCATTTTGAAATCTGATTGGTTCAAATCCCGCTTCACTGTCTCATCAAATGTTTTTATGGATTAATAATATTGCGTGGACCTATTAAACTATATATATGTTTTTTAAGGTAGCTACTCAAGAAATGACCAAAATATACCTGTTAACTTCATGGTTTTTATTATTTTATTTGGTAAATTTCATATATATATGTGTGTATATATATATATATATATATATATATATATAATATAGATATAGACGGTTCTTTATGGTTGCATTTTTAAAAATGTTTATTGTCTTTCTTAAAGGGATAGTTCACCCAAAAAATTCTGTTATCATTTATTCAGTCTCATGTTGTTCCACTCGTGTATGACTTGTGTGGAACACAAAAGAAGATATTTTAAAGAATGTTGGTAACCGAACAGTTTTCATTCCGAAAGTCATTCAGGTTTTGAATGACATAAGTGTGAGTGAATGTAAATGTGAGTAAACAGAATTTTCATTTTTGGGTGAACTATCCCTTTAAGAAAGACAATAAACATTTTAAAAAATCAAAAAACATTTAAAAAAAGAACCATCTACATATTAAATTTACCAAATAAAAGTGTATAGATAACAAAAAATGGCAGGATTTCGGTTGCTAAATAGTTAAAGATAATTGAAAGTAAAAAATTTGAACTGCTGTCCTTTTTTCTGTTTCTTATCTCTTATTGTGCCTATATATGTGCCTATACAGTGCCTATATTTGTATACTTGTTCCATATGCCTAGTATTTAATAGAAAAAACATACAAATTGCATGTTACTTGGCAAAAACCTAAATTCTGTTCTCTATTTTACTTAGACATAAATGAGTGTGAGACTATCCAGCAGCCTTGTCAGGGAGAGATGAAATGCTTTAATCACTATGGTGGTTACCTGTGCCTTCCTCGCTCTGCCTCCGTGATCACCGCACCTGAGTCCTCCAGCCAATCACAGCCTAGTGTGCCTGTGGAGAGTAATGATGCCTTTAACCCCTGTCCTGTAGGCTACAGGCCCCAAGGAGATACCTGTGTGGGTGCGTTATTTAAGGCCAAATACAGGCAAAACTTGTTCATGTGGTTTTATACTGTATATGTGCATCAGTATGATATCCTGAAGCTCTTCGTCATGTTTTGGACAGACATCGATGAGTGTGAATTGGACATGCATGACTGTCAGCCCAGCCAGGAATGCATCAACACTTTGGGCACCTACACCTGTCAGTGCCCTGACGGATACAACAAGATTGGCATAGAGTGTGTGGGTAAGAGAAGAAATTATGTGTTTTAACATCTGTCTTTAAGATATGGATGCATCTTTAAATGCTACTTTCACAGAGTTCAGTTCGGTATGTATAGCAATTTGCAGTAAAGAATCATCAGGGTCAATTTAATTTAGCATAAGATTAATCTTTTGTTCTGCAGTCTATAGTAAGTTATCTCCTCTCATCTGTTAGATATTGACGAGTGCAGGTACAGGTACTGTCAGCATCGCTGTGTGAACGTGCCAGGATCTTTCTCTTGTGAATGTGAGCCTGGCTTCCAGCTGGCGGGAAACAACAGATCCTGTGTTGGTAAGCCCTTAAACAACATACATTTTCCAGCAACCGAAATTTGCTTACACACTAATATAATTACTGTAATTTGACAAGTTAATCAAAACTCAAATTCTGTCATTTTTTTCGAAACCGGGTCATTTTCTTTATTCCATTAAGCATGAAAGGAGATGGAAATGAATGGGGTGGAGTCTATGGAACTCCAAAAATAACAGAAAAGCAGCATAAAATGAGCATAAAAAGAGGTTCATATGATTTGTGCTCTATATAATAGTGTTGCATGAGGAACACATTGTGTTTGATGTCGGTGAAGATCATTTGTGTGAATCTGTCCATTTGTTTTAGATGTATGTCAGGGCAAATAACAATTTAAATTGAGTTTTTTCTTCTAACCAAGCAATTGTATAACTTCAGAATATTTTGGAATATAGCACACAAGTCATATGTACTGTTTTATGGTACACTCATGGTGCTTTTGTTCTTTGGAGAGCAGCAGCACCTGTACCTGTTTACTTTTGTTGTATGGAAATAGAAGCATGAACATACTTCAGAATTTCTCCTTTTGTCCAAAGTTATACAGGTTTGGAATGAAATGATGGTCCCAGCAAACACAGAACCTTCCCTTAACTTTTGCATATTTTGTGAACAATAATCTAGAAATGGTCTCTGTAGATTCTTTTTTTTTTTTCTTTTTTTTTTATAAACCTATACATAATATTATCTAATGGTTATTTTTAGAATTTATTTTTTATAACCATAAACTGACCTATCTAGAAATTTGCAGGGAGTTTTTTGAAAAACTAAACAGAACATTCTCTAATATTTATTTTTAGGGCATTTTTTATAACCATGAAAGTTGCAGAGAGTTTTTTGTGACAACCTAAAAAGAGCATGAGTATTTAAGACATACAGCTGCTGCACAAATAGCATATAAAATAACCCATAGCGGACCTATACAGGTGGAGCTGGGGAAGTGGAGGGTTTCAGAGAAACTCACTGAAACTGCTCAAATGAACGCTAACTAGCCAATTAAATGTAAAATAGTAAGCTCGTTGGCTGCGTATACAACATGAACCAACCAGCTTGTGCCAAGTCGTTTAACGCTGTGAATATCATCAGTTTACGTTAAGAACCCATCAGCCTGCGCCATCTAGAGTTTCATGACAGAACATCTCTAACATCTCTAACATCTCTGTTCTTTGTCATCAGATGTAAATGAGTGTGAGATGGGAGCACCTTGTCAACAAAGGTGTTACAACAGTTATGGTACGTTCCTTTGTCGCTGTGATCAAGGCTATGACCTGGGACCCGACGGCTACTCATGCAATGGTTAGTGCGTAAGACATTAGCCTAATAGTTTTTGACCAACTGATGATGTGCTTAATGTAATTGGTTTTCTTTCTCTCCTCCCAGATATTGATGAGTGCAGCTATTCCAGTTTTCTTTGTCAGTTTCAATGTGTGAACGAGCCTGGAAGATTCTCCTGTGTTTGTCCAGAAGGTTACGAGCTAGTTGGAACAAGACTCTGCCAAGGTATTGAAATAAAATTCATTTTTTTACACTTGACGCTTACAATCACTTGGTTTCAGTTTATCATAACGTTTCTGTGTGTAGATGTAAACGAGTGTGAGACAGGCACTCATCAGTGTGGGGAGGGACAGGTCTGTGTGAACATCCATGGTGGACATCAGTGTGTCACCTCCAACCGCTGCCAAGAACCCTACGTCCAAGTCTCAGAGAAGTGAGCTATTTCGATTGGTTTAAAGGCAACTTATAAGTGAATCAAAATCATATTTTGACACTCTTCCTTTTTCCTTGTCACTTTCTTTTCTGTCCAGTCGTTGTATATGTCCGGTGGTGAAGCCAGAGTGTCGTGACCTGCCCTTCTCCATTGTGCATCGATACATGAGCATCACCTCTGAACGCTCCGTTCCCTCCGACATCTTCCAGATCCAGGCCACCAGCGTCTACCCTGGAGCCTACAACTCCTTCCGCATTCGTTCTGGAGACGAAAATGAAGAATTCTACATACGGGTTAGTCAGAGAGACACAACACCCTTTAAACATCAGTTTCATAACTTATTATGTTACATAATGTGTGATAGAGTAAATACTGGTAAATGGTTCTGTTTTGCATTCTGTATTATTAAATGAATCTATAATTCAATTGGGTCATGTTTTTGAAAGAAGTCTCTTATGCTCGCCAGGGCATTTATTTGATCAAAATACAAAAAAAAAATTTTAATACTTGATCACATATTTGTTTATATTGATTAGTGATTTAAAATACAGAATCTTAAATACTTTTGTCTCATTAGGGCCAGATTTACTAAACAGGGCAAATTAGCATTAGAGCGCAATTCCATAAAAGCGCCGATGGGAGGGGAAAATTCTGCGTATGATTTACTGACAATGTGCACATTAAAGAACACAGACGCAGCCAGATCATTTTCATATTGACCAGCACAATCTACCAAGAGCAGCGCAAATTACCGCCTGCTTTAAGACATGCTTTTTTGAGTGTTAAATAATGGCGCAAATACCAGTAATTTGACGAGCACAAACGTAAGTAAATTGCATTGCGTGATTCATTTTAATACTCTCCTCCCATAAATTTTGCATCTGAAAGGAAAACTCCTACAAATGCATATTCAGTAAGGTCAGGCGCAAAAATAACTGTGTCCATGCCTTTTCAGCGCTAATTCTTCACTGCGTGTCTTTAGTAAATCCTGACAGTACTATTTTAACCCCAGAAGACGGTTTACGCTGGTGCAAGCTGTTAATAAATCTGGCCCTTAATGGCCCCAAAACTTAAATAGTATTTTATATTATTTTATTTTTAATACATATTTGTTTATATTGGTTAGTGATTTAAAATAGTGCAGAATCTTAAGATTTTTTGTCCTATTTAATGTGTTCATTTCTTTGTCTGAAGCTTAGTTTTAAGCTTTTGAAAATCCCAAAACTTTTTAGTCTGCATTTAAATGAAAAATCTCAGATTTCCAGTGTGGTCTCATACTTTTGGACTCATTTATTTTTGTCATTTCTTGTTCCTAGCAAATCAACAACATCAGTGCCATGTTAGTTTTGGCCAGAGCAGTGACTGGACCGAAGGCGTATGTCCTTGATCTGGAGATGGTGTCTGTCAACCCTCTCATGAACTACCAGACCAGCTCTGTTCTGCGTCTCTCCATTTATGTCGGGCCTCATGCTTTCTGAGGAGAGAGAGACAAACGTAGGAAAAACACTGTATGACAGAATTATCTATTTCTGCTTTTATGTGTTGAAAATTGGCAACACAGTTCCACAATTCACCACCTAATGATGTGAAATCATCTTTTTTTGTGGCTGACTTTGGCCGGTGACTACAGGCCTATTCTGGGAAGCGCTAAAGCATCTGAACATTCATTCCTCTCACTTTGTCATTCTCACACATACATGCAGCATACAAGCACACACACAAACACACCCATATCTGCTGCAGATATTTCAGAAAGCTATAATTAGTTAATAGTACCAGCTAACAAAACAAAAAAAATATGATTATCTAACCTAAATACAATAGACATTCCAAAGAACTTTTGTAATTACGTTTATCTAGTGCAATCTCAGAAAACACTACCAAACTGAAGAAAAATCCAGATTTCTATAAGCCTCGATTGAAACATGAAGAGAATGAGTTTCTATGTAAATAATTTGTGAAACCAATTTAACATAAATTGTTATATTTTCTCGTATGTTTAATAAATCAATTCTTCTGCTTGTTTACTAAATTAGACTCAAAAATGCTACAAAAATGCTAAATTTTTTTGCAGACTTACATTGTTAAAGTAAAAAATTATATTGTAAAAGTAATACATTAAAAAAAAAATCTAATCCTCCCTTCACATCTTTGTTTTTGACCTTCTTCCTATATATTTTTCCTTTCTTGTCTGTATGCTGAAAGTATCTTATTTTGTGTACATGCTAATAATTCAGTTAAAATTTCTCTTATGACAAGCATAAATGAAATGTATTACTCAGGTGTCTCCACATGGTGACAGTGTAACACTGGTGCACACATGCTGAGTTTTACCTCAGTCACGTTTAAGAGTCAAAAATGACAGAAATAAATGTAACATTTATATTATTTTTAGTTATGTAATTTTAGGGCTACTGTACTTTGAAACTACTGTACCTAATAATAATAATTTTTCATTTTGAAAATCCTATGTATTTACTTTTAAGATCTGGAAAGCTTTAAAGTTGTCCTGTATATTTACATTTACCATACTTCACTGACAAAAAGTAAAGAAAAGGAATGATTACAATATAAAAACCGATACATTTAAATTCTAATTAGCATGTACTAAAAAAGATTTGTGTTTTTGCAGGCCATTCATTAACATAATTTCATCAATGGACTGGTCATCTCACACTTGTTTTGGAACAATGGCAAAACGAGTAGGAAGTTCTGTTTGAGTCAGCGTCTGATTTATTACTGCTATGTGTGCGAAAGGATCTGTGTGTTAATTATAACGGCATGTAGTGTATTGTCAAACGATAAGTGTGAATTTAGCCTAGTGTAGCTCCAGCAGGGAAATGATGAGCTCATTGATGGTCAGTGTTGGCACAGAGGGCTTGTGGGCAGTGCAGCAGATGGATGTAGGTGTGATAGGAGTAGCTGAGCACACTGACAATCATTTTACATATTTTTCTAACACTTTAAGACTTAAAAGGACTTTCTTCAGTGGAACACAAAAGAAGCTATTTTGAAGAATGATGGTTTTGTTCCCAATGGACGTCAATAAGAACCAAAATGCTTTTGTTATCAACACTCTTTAAAATATCTTCTGTTCTGTTCAGCATGCAGGTTTGAGTAGATGACGAGTGAATTTTCTTTTTTTTGTTAACTATTCATTCAGTATATGCCTTTTTTAATTGGTTTTGTTTTGGCTGTGACCACTTTTAACAAAAATCCAGTTACTATATGTTAGGTTAACATTTACATTTGTTTAAAATTAAACAAATGTTCACATGCCTGTCTATAAATAGCTGAATTTTCTCTAAAAATAAACAAGGTTAGTTATTTTCATTATCAGAGAGGAAAATGGGGGCTTTGGAGCTATTTTGTGGTTTGGATGGATAATGTTACACTGGGTTATAAGGAGAGCAATTTTCCTGTCCACCCCCTCAAATACACGTCACAATCGGGCCATTAAAACATATTATTCTCTGATCACCATGAATGACTGAAACAATACATGTACACTCTTGTCGTGAAATCTGAAATATTACCTTTCTCCTCATTTTTGTTAGTAATTTGAACTCATTTCCATCCCACACAGATCAGGTTTACAAGATGACAAGGTGAAAAATGTTTCTTCAGACCAGAAAGAATCAGCAACGTGACCTTCCAAGTAATTTAATGTGCTCTAAAGGTCTGAAAGCAATGACAAAGCGTGTTAGTTTTTATCACAAAGAAGCTTGTTACATTGTCAAAATGTGTTATTGAAAAACATAATGTGAATTTTTAAACATATAGGAAGATTTCCCTTTACTTTGGATTTAAGATGTTAATAAATGTCACTTAATTTCCAATCACCCAGCTTCGCTGGGATGGAGGTTAAATGTTGCGACTTTTTCTGTTGGGTTCAAATTGGTGGTGTGCTTGAGAACAACCATCATTTCGCATCTCTTGCAATGCGCAAATTTTGTTACTAAGATACTGCAGCTCCGTTGCCATGGGTGCAGAGATACAGAGATGGTCAAGTATCAGCTTCTAGTATAAACCCCCAAATAAAAAATAAAAAAAGAATAGGAAAAGACACAAAGACAGGGATACTTCAAGTGAAACACACTGTGCATTTCTTGACTGAAATTCAGTTTTGATCACATTCTGTGGCCACAAAGTTACCCATATTTATATAGAGTGCAAATTAGGATGGATTTTTTGTGCCATACACAACATGGAAAGCTTTCATGGAAAGCTGCTATTTCATCATGTTCGGGATTCAGCGTGAGATAATTACCCAAGCGTTCTTTCGATTCTTCGAAAATGACCAAAGTTCAATGCATATTAAAAGACGTCCATGTGAACAGATTACACATCATCTCCAAGAAATCCCATCCCCCATCTTTCTGATTTCAGCAGATGGCCGTGCCACCCACGTAATAAACAAAAAAGTCCAGTGGGAGCTCAAGGGTTAGGGTGACAGTTCCCTCTCTGCAGAGATCTGTCTCCCAAGGGCCAGGTCCACATCATCCAGCAAAACTTTTCATCAATATTGATAACATATGTTCTGAACAACGTCAAATGCTGTGGCTGTCCAACAGTCCCATCATCCAGCCTCCTATTTACATCCATTACAGTTCAGAGGCTAAAAGATTTTGTTATTTGATCAGTAATAGCCATAATTGCAGAGACTGGACATAAAAAAAGAGGAAAAAGACAGTATTGATGCAGATAATGGCAGCTAGATACCACATAGGATGTGAAGTATTACAAACAGGAAGTGTGACTCAGGCTTATTTAACCTCAGGACAAAAAAACTGACACATTACCTCTGGAGCTGATGGACGGATGCCAGAACTAAAATACAAGTAGGCATCTGATGCCCCGTAGTATTCAATGAATGTTTTTTAAAAGTGACAGAAGTCCATTGAAAACATATGGATCTGTCTGTCCTTGAGCAGTATATTTAGAATCTTATAGAAAACTGAAAGCAGTTTGAAATACATGAGCACTGTTGCTGGGTGTTAAAAATAGCCTGAGCAACTAAGGAGAAAGAAAAAAGCAAGCGCAGTTACAAGGTTGCAGTTTGAACAGCTTCATCAACTGTAGGAAAGGGAGGAGGGAGATGTGTAGGCGAGAACTTAGCTCACGTACGATCGCTGTTCGATGTTTAAAACTTTTGTAAACAGACAAAATGTATGCCTGCACTTCTCTACAAATAAAGAAGCTATATTTTGGTTCCCTGAATGATTTTTCAGTGAGCAGTTCTTAAAAGAATAGTATCCAAAAATGCTGATTTGCTGAAAATGTACTCACCCTCAGGCCATCCAAGATGAGTTTGTTTCTTTATCGTAACATTTGGAGAAATTTAGTATTACATGATTTGCTCACCAATGGATCCTCTGGAGTAAATGGGTGCCGTCAAAATAAGAGTTCTGATTAAAGAACAGCTGATAAAAAAAATCTCAATAACCCACAAGAAAGACATAAGAAATTCATCATTAAGTTTATAACGTCAAACCTTTGCTTATGAGTCCTCTATACATAGTGAAAAAGTAGTGTCTCGTCTGAATCAGGAGAGAAATATGCACAGATTAAGCACTGTTTACAAAAGAAGAAATACAGCTTTCACTTCACAAGATATTAATTGATGGGACTGGAGTCGTGTGGATTACTTGTGGATTATTGTGATGTTTTTATCAGCTGTTTGGACTCTCATTCTGACGGCACCCATTCACTGTAGAGGATCCATTGGTGAGCAAGTGATGTAATGCTAAATTTCTCCAAATTTTGTTCTGATGAAGAAACAAACTCAGATGACCTGAAGGTAAGTAAATTTTCAGCAAATTTTTATTTTTATATTTTAATCTTAAAAAAAACCTTTAATGCGATTGAAAGGTTGTTGTGGATGTTTTTAATGAAATCCTTGGATGCCAAAAAAGAACCTTTATTTTTAAGTTTGGAACTAAAGTCTAAATAAGCTCTTAACTACAGTAAAATGCATTCTTGTTATGAATCAGTGAGGTAGGTCATGATGTCACAGGTGAATGATCAAAGCACACAGGGATGAAAATAGACAGAATAATTTGACCATAAAGGGCTCAGCAGATAAGATTCCACTTTATCACAATATATTGTTTACAAGTGGTATGAATCATGGCTTTTAATACTAAAGTTTGTTGAGTTTGAACTTCAGATGACCATTACCATCCTGAGTCTGGTCCTGTTCAGGTATTTTAAAAGAAGCGTTGCCAAGCAACAGATTATCCCTGTTCTTTAAAGTAAAAGAGTGAGGACCTTGATTCTTCTGGTTTTAAAATAAACATGAACATAAAAAGGGAGAAACTATAAAACCAGACAAGTGTCCTTCAAACTGTTCATTCGCTGATTTCTCTTTATCTTCCCCTTCCTCTCTCTCTCTCTCTCTCTCTCGCTCTCTCTCTCCCTCTCTCTCCAGTGAAAACTATTTCTCTTTTGTTTCGCTATTCACATTTAAGTTTACTAAGAAAAAAGAGAAAGGAAATAAAAACACTGAACATGAGTTATGAGTTATATTGAATGTAATATGATTTTCTCAAGAGTTTTAAACTCATAGTATGAAATGCTTAACTGTGCATGACTTACATTTTGTGGCCCCTGTTTATTAAAAGTATATATATAAAATAATACAAAATTATAGCAGGCTAATATAGCACAAATTCCAAATGTAATAAATTTAAAAGAAAAAATATGTATTTTTTTTATTTATAAAATTAATTATACTATACAACTTTGTCATGTTAAGTAGTCGAAAAAATGTATGATATGTTTGTCAGTAGGGGGCGATCTACCAATGTCAACCCTGTTACCATAATTTTCTATAGTAAACAAATGATATTTAAAAATTTGGCATTTAAAAAAAAAATCAGAACTAAAATCGAGCATGATTTTAAACGATTAAACGTAAAAATGTAACAATATATAACAATATAGCTTGTTTAAACTTAAAATTATATTACAACACATATTTCAAACGGTACAGTGTATTAACAAATTATTTTTCTCATATAATCATACAAGAAATAGCTTTCAAATCACCTTATCAAACTGTAAACCTGTCTGATAGAATGACCCACCACAGCCTATATTCGTGATCCGTCGCTTAGTTTAACTGTAGTTTAGTAAAATGATATTTCAACAATCATGTTGCGTGTGGTGGCAATCGTGGGATAAAACACTTATTTTCTTAATCGTGGTTATTGTTAGTTTTCTATTTTCATTGCATGGGTGGCATGATGTAATTGTTGATTGTGAGTTATCAGCCTCCTACTAATTGCTTTGATGAAGAAGCAATAACCACAGGCGCTTCTACAGTTTTCAATTAGCATATCACTGAAATTCGTTGACATGAGATATAAATTCGTACTCCTAATCCCGTCCCCAAATAACAGCATAGGCAGCAAAATTCTGTTACAGCATTTCGCGGCCAGATGCACCTGCTCTGAGCGCGCAACAGGGTGGAGAGTTTGGACCACTGCCTCCGTCTAGATTTGTCCAAATCTGGCTTTGCGCGTTGAAAGGGATCCCATATTTATCATACGTCACTATCACAGCAGCAAAATGCAGAGATACTTGGAGATCAGATTCAAATCCATTTATGCACGCCCCCTCCCAACATTTCTTCAGGCGCGCTCTATATAAAGAATCTGGAGGCAATGTTATCATCAGAAGCTTGACGCGAAAGCGAAAGAGACCCATAGCATACCATCGGTACAACTTAAGCGACGATAGAGGATATATGGGCAAAGAAAAAATGTTTTTCTCAATTACTAAGTAGTTTTTTTTAAAGATATTATCCGAAACTTACAAGAAGTGGCGTTTGCCCCAAATGATGGCCGAGTAGCTCTAACTGCAGGCAGTTTTTACACACATTAGTCGTCCGTTCCAACGATTCTTTGGACTCGCGAAAATGTACCGGTCCACTAAAGGAGCGTCAAAGGCTCGGAGGGATCAAATCAACGCAGAAATTCGCAGCTTGAAAGATCTTCTGCCTGTCTCCGATGCCGACAAAGCTCGTCTTTCCTATCTTCACATCATGTCCCTAGCCTGCATTTACACAAGAAAGTCCGTCTTTTTCTCTCAAGGTACGGTTAACTTAACAAGGACTTTTGAAAGATTATACTGAGAGTGATTTTGAATGGAGTTCTTGAGTTGCCATTCGAATATAAAGTTATGGATGTTTCATTAGCTCTTCAGATCAGTGTATTTGCTTTTAGTTTCTTGAAAGGTTAAGACGTTGTTGGTTTTCTAAAGAACCTAAGAACGTAAAAAGCTAAATCAAGCTGTAAATTCATTTTAAAACCTTTATTTTTTACAAGCACAGAGTAGATGTGTCATATCTGAGGAATCTCTGTCTCTGTCCAGAGTTCTGAAAGTTGCTGGTCTCTGTCTATGGTGCTGATGTTGAGCTATTTGTGTGGATGTTGCTTTAGACTGCTTTAGAGATTAAGAATTTTTACTATGTACATATTATAGTACAGATCTTTATTTTGAGATGTTTTGTCTTTATCAATGGCAGTAGGTCACGACGTGAGCGGGAGCATCCTGTCTTTACCAGAACTCTCAGATCTGCTGCACACACTACCAGGGTTTCTCCTGGTGCTGACAAGTGAGGGAAAACTCCTGTATCTATCGGACAATGTCGCAGAGCACCTTGGCCATTCCATGGTAAGAAACTAATTTTAAAACAAATATTTAACTTTTTAGTACTTTGTTAGCAATTGGTACATGCTAAATATAATTATTTGGGCTTCATTCAGGTGGATCTGGTGGCTCAGAGTGACAGCGTGTATGATATTATAGACCCAGCTGACCACTTCATTATGAGGGGCAACCTTGTGCCAATCACCACACCTGACACAGGTAATTTACACTACCTTCTTTTAACATAAAGAATTTGAGATGTATTAAAAACAATCACTTCATTTGTCACTCTTTTTTTCCCAGACCGTCTCTTTCGCTGCCGCTTCAGCACTTCGAAGTTTGTAAGGAGGCAGGGGTCAGGGAACAAACTGACGTTGGTTCGGGCACGCTGTCTGCCACCTCCATACCACACATCCTCCTACTGGACCTCCAATCCAGTGTGGGTGTGTTTTTGCTCCCCACTGGAGTCCAGCGTCCCTCAGGTTTCGTCAGCTAGGAATCCTCTCCCCACCCCTCCTGCGGAGCAGTCTTTCCTCCTGTCCTGTTTCCAGTCTCAGCACAGCCGGGACATGAGAATCCATGCTGCTCAGGACAGGTACAGTATGAGTCCTGTGAATGTCCATGTTGGTATATGATTATGTATTTGAGAGTGAGGGAATAATTCTGTTGTATTTGTTTCTCTCTCTGACAGTGTAAGCGTGTACCTTGGCTATGACATAGAGACTCTGCGTTCTCGCTCATGGTACAGTCTGATTCATCCTCGTGATCTCTCTCACGCCTCTGCACAACACTGTGCCCTGTGTGAGTACATAAAGTTATTTGTTTATTTTTTTATTTTTACATTTTATGCCATATATAAAAAAGCTGGTGTAGTAAATGTGGTTTGTTAATTGATCATTGTGTCCTTTTCCAGTACATGAAGGTGGGGAGAGGCAGGTGGAGATGGTGGTCCAGGTAGAGGCAGCAGATCATTCATGGGTCTGGCTTTACATTGTTCTTCAGCTGGAGACTGGAGAATATCCCATCAACAGCCACAACTACGTCATAAGGTATAAAGGCTACCAGCTTTTAAGTTTAATATACTATAAAACAAAATTATTAGCATTACATTTTAGTAAAATTATCATTATTAAATAATAATAATTTGATTCATTTGATTTTTAAAAATGAATTTATTAACTTAATTGTATACATTATTATTATTAATTCATAAAATTCATAATATAATTTATAATAAAATGTATCCAAATAATTTATAATAGAATTTCTAATAAAATGTGTTATTATTATTATTTTATTATTATTATTATTATTATTATTATTATTATTATTATTATCAGGAGATATAATTTGTAATGTTTTTCATGAACCTTTAATAACGGTAATATTAAGTATTATTTGTTGTTGTTGTTGTTGTTATTATTATTAATATAAATTATTCTGATCAATAATAATAATTATTATTATTATTATATTAATAATAGTGATATTATTTTTTTATATTTTCATAAACATAAGAATGGTAATATTAAGTATTATTAATAATAATAATAATAATAATAATAATAAATGTATTAATAAATATATTTATTATTATTATTATTAATACTTAATATTATTATTATATTAACAATAGTGACATATATAATTGTAATGTTTTTCACAAACTTTTAATAATGGTAATATCAAATATCATCATCATTATTATTATTATTATTATTATTATTATTATTAATTTAAATGTTTAGTTTTTGAAATGTTGTATGCATTTTTCATTTTTATTTAATTTCTTTATTTTCTTAAATGTGTGTGTTTATATAGTATTTACAGAGTTTTGACTTTTAGTTTGTTACTTTTTCTTATTTGTAAGTCGCTTTGGATAAAAGCGTCTGCTAAATGACTAAAAGTAAAAGTAAAAGTAAAGTAAAGTAAATAATAATGATATTTGATATTACCATTATTAAAAGTTTATGAAAAACATTACAATTATATATGTCACTATTGTTAATATAATAATAATAATAATAGTAATATATTGTATTAATAATAATAATAATAATAGTAATAATAACAATCTATTATTAATAAAATATATGACTATTATTATTATTATTATTATTCATATAAATTATTCTGATCAATAATAATAGCTATTATTATTGATCAGAATAATTTATAATAATAATAATAATAATAATAATAATAGTCATATATTTTATTAATAATAAATTGTTATTATTATTATTATTATTATTATATTAATAATAGTGACATTATTTTTAATATTTTCATAAATGTTTAATAATGGCAATATTAAGTATTTATAATAATAATAATAATAATTTATTAATAAAATATATATTATTATAAATTATTAGAAATTATTATTAATAACATATATTATTATTATTATTATTGACTTTTCATATGTTTTAAGATGTTTCATAATATATTAAATTTTTATTATATTAAATATATAAAAACTATTATTTATAATAACAGTATTTATTTGAAAAAAAAAAAAACTATACTAAACACATTTATAAAATAATTAACAACCTGTCATTTTCTCTGCTCTTCCCTCAGTGAGTCTGAAGCCTGGTCGGTGCGTCAGCAGTTGTATTCAGAGCAGAACCAGCTGGCTCTCCTGTACCAGGAGGCACGCCAGAGCTCTGACCCCCTGTCCAGCCCAGACCAGGTCTTCACACCCAGCAGCAGTGGCCTGTCCTCCCAGTCCTTCGACTTCAGCTTCACCACTTCTGGCCGGAGCTCCTCAGAGGAGCTCCCCAGCACCTCTGCCCCAACCAGCATGGCACTCGACCCCCTTCAGGAATTTTCTCAGGACGAAGAGAGCCATCCGCAACTGCATGGCGGTCACCAGATGTGGAGATCAGCCATGACTGTTTCCCCTGAACATCTAAGCAACATCCCAAGCGTTTCTGCAGTTCCCCAAACCCATGTCGCCCTCCACCTTCATTCAACCTCTTCCCAAAGCTCAAGCTCAGAGGAGTTCATCTGCACACCTCCTTACACACCAAGACTCGGAGGGGGGAGTTTCATGTTTGGTGATGAGACCTTTAAATCAGACCATAGCAAAATGAAGCAGTCTATAACCTCAGCATCCCTTCCCGTAAGCATCGGCCCCACTCAACACTGCCGCAAACGCCTTTACGAAAAGCTACCGCCTACTCCAGACAGCCCAAGCAGTGACGAATGCATTCTCATGGCGCTGCCAGAGATCAGAGGACCTCTCTACGTAGACGTCCCCCATTTCCCATTCTACAATCCCCCCGAAGGCCTTTTAACCCCCGAGGCCTCGCCCACCAAAAAGCCTTGTCTGAGTTTCTTCCCTCGGGAAGACGATTCGGAAGAAGGCGAGTGGAATCTCGCTCCTGGCTCAGTATATTAGCACTTTAGCTGAAGGCTTCTGTCACAACCACCCACAAAACACATCGGCTCCCCCTCATCACGCGAATCGTTTTGAGGGCCCAAACTCCTCGCTGGCTCATTGATGTCTTTATGTTGAGGAGAAAGCAGTGCTGTGGGGTGGCACTGTCCCTCTTCCAAATCTGCCATCCACCTCCCCCTACCTCCCTCGCCTTACTCATTAGACAACCTACACTCAGCGCTCCCCAGCCGCAGCTCCCCTGTCCACGCGCAGGGAGGCGCGGCGACTCTGAGCATGTACGCCACCTCTGTAGCGTCAGTCGCGCACCGTAATCGCCGGGGTGGGCCGCAGGAAGCCAAGAGACCCGACGGGACGTGGAATGTCCACCCCAGGGTCCGCCACTTCCTGCCCTCACTCCTGCTCTTGTGCCCAGTCCCTCCTAGAGGAGCTGAACATGGAGACCTGTGTTTGGGGCAGCCGCCCGATGACTCCTGCCCGAGGAGGCAACAAGATGAGTTGTATCAACTCCCTCATCAAGGAGCGGACAACAGATCTTCTGCAAGGTGAAAAACTGTGGCATTTTTTGCAATTTTAGCATGTCAGTATCTCAAAGTTTTGCGTCTAAACTGTGCTTCTTCTCTCTCCCTTTCCTACAGATGGAACCAGTGATCACATGTTTTAACATAAGTCTGTGACTTAATCAACAAAGTATGGCATATTGTCATCTTTTACGAAGCTATTTTTCTGAGATAGTGTGGTAGATTTAAATCAAAGTGTGTTGAAAAGGATTTATTTATGTTTATATTTCAATATCATGAAGTCACATGAACATGCATCCTATATTCATATTGGACTGTCACTTTGGGGAAAAGTACTTATAGTAACATAAAGGCAATTGCCACTTTGTATTCACTTATAGTGAAGACTGTGTTTTACTGAAAGAATATGTTTATGAATCACAAGTGTATCTTTAAACCATCGTAGAGTTCTACGGTAAAGTAGAGGATTGATTCCTACCAACAATACTCTCTTTCTGTTTGCTCTTCATTGTGTCAGTGCATGAAAACCATAGAAAATACTTCATAATAAACGATGTTCCTTTATGTTTTGTCCTTTGTTTGGAGAGTCTTAAAATTAAAGGTGACTGGCATTGATGGTTCCATGAAGAACACAAAAGGTTCTTTATAGTGGATATTCAAATGTTCTTCACATTGTGTAAATTCTTTGAGGAACCCAAAATGGTTCTTCTGTGCCATTGCTCTGAAAGCCTTTCTTTTTAAGAGTGTGTTCAATGTACCATATGTTCTTGTTTCCACAAAGAATATCCTTGAATTTGATGCGCTCTTGTTTTCCAAATATGTATATGAGAGTCAATTAAATGCATCAAAGCGAGGTTCATCGGTGTGTGTTCATTGTTGCTGCCCCCTCCATTGTTCCCTTCTCTCTCTCCCTTTCATTCACTGCCTTTTTAGTGTGTCTCCATGGTTTCCTAGGACCGACTGACGCAGATGATGAGGTGCTATCTGTTTTTCCTGACGTATGCTCTTGACTCAGAGGCACAGTGGAGACAATCAGCCTCCTACACACACACATGAATATATGTCCACGAATGCATGCTGTACAGTGAATAGTCAGCCCACACTTTCCCATTATACCTGGAAGCTCATGATAATACCCTATATGGCCTTTCCTGCCTTTCCATTTTTTCCTCTTGTTGCCGGGGAAGCGAGATCTTCCTTTTGCAATCTCCACCTCCGGTGGCCCTAAATCATTGTTTGCTTGTCAATTATCCAGTTATGCACCTTTCCATCGAGTTCAAAGTCCGGTGCTGCGCTGACCCTCCCACAGGGGACCATGGGCCTACTTACCGCCCCATGTCCAGAAATACTCCATGAGTTTCATCTGAATAAAACTCTCTCATGTCTTCTCTTCCTGTCCTTGTGAGAATGATGCGCTTTCAGCAATGAAGAGGAATAAAAATAGACCAGACTGAAAAGAGGGAACAGGGAGCGCTTGGAAGGTGCACAAGGACTTTTAGGTCCTTATACATCCTGCTTTCCTCCCACTCCTCCAATCAGTCAGCTGAATTTCTTTTCATCCTCCCTCTTTCACACATCTGTGCTTTCTCATTGATACCGTGCCATTCATTAGGACCCTCTCTCCTTATGACTCACCCTTACCTCTTTAAGTCTTCTCTCTTCTCTCTCGCTCTTCATCGTCCTCCAGATACGTCCACACAAACAGCCCGTGCCCACTTACATCATAATGGAAATGCAAAAATTAAGATGCTCTCATCTTGTTTTCTAGAAAGTACGATGAAAACAACCACCTACATTGTCTGTACTATTCATAGACGTACAAAACATTGCTATTCTTAAGCTCTAATGTCACAGTGCAACATCAAAAGAACAATTTTCCCAACAAATAAATTATATTGGCAGAGATACAGCAAAACAAATCTTTGAAATAAGTATTATTTTGACAAACTATCTTCATCCCGGGGCTTGAGATGATGTCCTCAGTTCTCCACCGCTCACGATGGCCTGCATCGCACCAACATGGAACTTTATTCAGTGCCTTTACTTTTGATTTGTCAGTATATACGGTAAAGACTGCCCAATGCTGACGTTCAGTGGTCATTAATGGAAACTGTAGAACGCTTGTGAAAAAAAAGTGTACTTGTATTTTAAAAGTATATATTTAAGTGTGAACTGAATGTTTAGTAATATGTATGACACATTGTGTAGGATACTTTTAATTTTACATTGTTAAATAAAATTTTACACTGAAGTGCACTTTTTGTGCTTAAGTGTGCCATGAAAGTATACTCACTTAAGTGGCCTTTTATGTCATTAAAGGAATAATTCACCCAAAAATGAAAAAATAAAAAGTTATCATTCATACAAGTCATCATAATTTGGTTCAAATCTGTATGAATTCCTTTTTTCTTGTGAACACAAAAGAAGATATTTTGAATAATGTGTGTAACTAAACAGTTGATGGTCGCTACTAAAATCCATAGTATTTATTTATTTGTCATTTAATGGAAGTAAATGGGTACCATCAAGGGTTTGTTTTCCCATATTCTTCAAAATATCTTCTTCTGTGTTCAACAGAAGAAAGAAACTCATACAAGTTTGGAACAACCTGAAATCAATCAATCAATCAATGATAATGCTAAACTTCTTGTATAATGCTTGTTTTACAACTTCTGGAATGTTACACCACAGAATTTTTTTTACTTCAAACCCCACAAAAATATCAAAATAATTCAGATTTTAAGAGGTGTTCATCACAGAAGAGGTGTATTCAAATAGTTTTTGTATGAATTGCATTTCCTAATGTATTTTGGGAAAATTTAAATAAGAAATAGTCTACTTAAAAACCACCACTTGTATTATTTGTAAAAAATTATTTACCTCAATTCACCACACCCATCCACTAGATGGCGGTATTACGCAGTTCAGTCTTGAGCTCGTCAGTAGTCCAGGATCGAGGAAGCAGGAGTGGAATGGGGAGCTTCAAATCAATCTCTTAAGAAAATATACTTTGCAATAATTAGATCTACAATAGACTATGGTAGAATAATATATGGATCAGCAGCAAAAAGTTTAATATCCAAAATAGATGCTATTCAAAGTCAAGCACTCAGAATTTGTTGTGGAGCTGTCAGATCATCTCCTGTGGCGGCAATACAAGTGGAGGTGGGAGAAATGCCTCTTGATATTCGAGAACTCCAGCTTAAACTGGTATACTGGACGAGTCTTAGGGGGCATTCTTCGAACCACCCAGTCAAAAATGTGTTGAGAAATTGTTGGGAATATGAGAAAGCCCAAATTAAAAGTTTTGGATGGGAGATAGGGAAGCTTACCCAGACTATAGGGATAGATAAGCTCAACATTAGTCCAACAGTAGTATTGCCTGCTTCCCCTCTGTGGCTCAATTCAATGCCTTGTGTAGATATTAAATTAACCCAAAGCATTAAAGATAGACGTAACATAGTCCCAATCGCAACAATTGTTCAACAACACCTTAGAAATGAATATCCTTATTCAAAACAAATATTTACAGATGGCTCCAAAGACCCGGGTACGGGACGAACATCATCAGCAATTTATATACCTACATTAAGGTACAGTAATGCAAAAAGAACGACAGATAATATATCAGTATATACAGCTGAGATGGTGGCCATTATGATGGCATTGCAATGGATTGAAGAAACAAAACAAACATGTACAATAATTTGTTCAGATTCTCTATCAGCCCTTAACAGTTTAACGAGTGGTAAATCAGATACTAGACAAGACATTTTAACAGAAATATTACAGAACCTATACAGAGTCAATCAAATGAACATAACAGTAGCATTTATGTGGGTTCCGGCACATGTAGGAGTAGACGGTAATGATGAAGTGGATAAACTGGCAAAGAGGGCTCTAAGACATGATAACATAGAAATAGATCTCCCTCTGGGAAAATCTGAAGTCAAGAGTATAATAAAAACAGCTCTAAATCAAATTTGGCAAAAAAAGTGGGATAAAGGACATAAAGGACGACATATGCACAACATACAAAATAAAGTAGGTTTAATAAGAGCAAGCTTTGGCAATAGAAGGGAAGATACAATAATTTCTCGCCTGAGAATTGGACATACAGCACTAAATAAATCACTACAGTTGATAGGGAAACACGACAATGGACAATGTAGCAAATGTGGTCAGCCAGAGACTATAGAACATGTCATATTTCATTGCGGAGCATACAAAAGAGAAAGATTACAATTTAAAAATGACTTGATGCAAATAGGAATCAACACAATAAATATGGAAAGTGTTCTAAGTAGTTCATATAAAGTATATGAAGTATTGATACATTTTTTAAAATCAATTGATTCCTTTAAGAGAATTTAGGTTTTTTTTTTTTTTTTAATCTCCCCCCTTTCTGTCCATTCCTAAACATCCAATCCCCACTTCCTGCGTTACCTCATGAAAACAGAGCTCATTCTCCAAACCCCCAGTAGATGGCGATATGCACCAAAAGTTGGATGCCAACCGCCATAACTGAAGAAGAAGAAGAAGAAGAAGAAGAAGGATCGAGGAAGATTCCTCCAGGGTCGATGCATTTTCAACATGGCGACGTGCATGTCGGTAACATAACAGTGAGGGTGGAAGAATTCGTCCTTTTTTCTCTTTGACTGAAAACTAAAGACAGCACTTATTAAAAGTCGGACGCTTTGTTTTAACATAACGTACATACAGGTAAATTAAACACAAAAGGAACAATTTTACACTAGCACAGTGTATTTCACTCTATTTCACAGTGACACTATACACATCTTATGATTTGATTTTGCAAGTGTTCCTACAGGTGAATTAAAAAATGTCTTTTCTTGGAAGTCTGAAACCAATGCTCTCGTCTGTTTTGCAGGGTAAGTCTTAACAACAGAATTTTATTTATGTCATATTAAAAATAACTGAAATGAATGATGTTACTTTATCTCGTATTATTTTGGCAGCATCACACTCTGTAGTACCTTTCTGGTCTGGACCTGTGTTCACCAGGACCATGGCCACTCTCAATCAGATGCACCGTAAGGGCAGACCTCCCCCACCTCGTCCAAAAATCGGTGCCACTTATGGGCATCCACAGCTTAAAGCTGTAGTTCTGAAGACCATGATCAGGAAACCCAAAAAGCCCAACTCAGCCAACCGCAAATGTGCACGAGTACGTCTCTCCAATGGTCAAGAAGCTGTCGCGTACATTCCCGGGGAAGGACACAACCTCCAGGAGCACAATGTGGTGCTGATACAAGGAGGGAGAACACAGGACTTACCAGGGGTCAAAATCACTGTGGTCAGGGGCAAATATGACTGTGCACATGTCGTGAAGAAGAAACAGTAATTAATAGAACTGCATATGTGACTGTAATAACTTGGATGCCAACAAATAAACTTGGTTTGAAATGTAAATAATGATGGTCAAGCTTAATTTATACAGATATTCCAGTCCAACTGTGATCTGATCCTGCAATGTTATTTTCACTGAGTTTAAGTAGTATTTCTGGTTCTGGTTCTTGTTTTGCAAGAATTGTTATCTTTGTTGGTCAACTCTCTTTGACAGAAGTAAAATAAGGTGTTTGTCTCAATTTTTACTATTTCTTGATATGTTAAGTAACTATTGTTTAATGGCAGGTTATGAGTTGGTTTATCCTTTTGTACAAAATAACATGCTGGGCAAACAGTGCCAGAAATGAAGATTGAATTCCATGAAATAGTGTTCACAAGAACCCAAGTTGTCTTCACAGAAAAAGTTAGTTCCTGAGGTAAAGAATTTGTCAAATTATTTAAAACCTTGTTGGTAAGTGCAACTAAAACAACTACATGTAATGTGTTTTTAAATTGGGCAAAAGATATTAATGGGGGGAAATACACACTGCAGGAATGTCATGTTATGATCTGCATCTCGTTTTGCGTAAGAGTGGCCTGAGCTTTTCACTTTTGGAAAGCCAGAATCCAGTTTGGCAATGTCCTGCTACTGGGCTTTAGGTTTTCCTCACTTGACTTCAACTCTCAGGCTGTCGTTGAACATCTGCCTCAGGTATGTTTTCTTTGAAAGGGCATGCTAAAATACGTTTTGTAATGTTACACTAAACTACGTTTAGCGAGGGTTATGCTTAACATTAACACCGGTCTATAGCTGGGTCGTCTACTGTCGATGCGGCGCGACGCATCCGGTGGAAAGAGTAATCAGATGGTTCTATTAGACTTTGACGCGGCGCTCGTTTCCGGTGTAAAATAAGCTTATGCAACAAGAAAAAAATGCTGTCATACAGAACACACTGTAAAAAACAAACAGTAATATCTTTAGCAATTTTGCTTGATAAGTATTTTTTTTATTGTTAAAGGGGCAGTTCACCCAAATATGAAAACTGTATTGTTCCAAACCTGTGTGCCCTTCTTGTGAGGAAAACGATAGACATTTTGGTAACCAAACCGTTTTAACTTTTATTGTATGGACAAAAGCACATTTTTCAAAATGTCTTCATGTTCCACAGAGGAAAGAAAGTCTTACAGGATGTTAATTTTTTATACTTCTACAAAATACACAATGTATAAACTGGATATATCCAAGACAAAATCTCTGTATTCATTTTCAGAGCCATGGAGGCCATATATGACGTAGAGGTGACCACAGGCTCCATGACCCATGCAGGCACATTTGACAATATATTTATTACTTTGACTGGCACACAAGGAGTGAGCGAGCGGACCAAGCTTGACAGCTATGGAAGAGATTTTAAGACTGGGATGGTAAAATATTTTTACAATTTTATCTGAATTTTCAAAAATTCATATGTGCTCAGGAAAGTTCTGACTGAAATTAGCCATCAGTTTCTCTAACTGTAGTATCTTTTTAAACCTAGAAAGTGAAGTATAAAGTAATTACCAGGTTCACTCTCGCCAACCTGCTGCTCATCAGACTTGAGAAAGATAATTTCATGTTCTTGCCAGAGAATGACTGGTTTTGCTCTCTGGTAAATGTAAGAACCCCTGAGAAAGATGTGATCCATTTCCCATGCTATCGCTGGATGGCAGAGGGGGAAGTGATTGAGCTGCGGGAGGCTAAAGGTTTGTATATGTATCTGTTATTGCATTACTTTTAAAAAAAATAATGTTTATCACAAAAATCTTAAGTTTTTGATAATAAGAAATGTTACTTAAGCAGCAAATCAGCATATTAGAATGATTTCTGAAGGATCATGTGACGCTGAAGACTGAAGTAATGACTGTTGAAAATTCAGCTTAAAACATTAAAATAGAAAAGAGTTATTTTAAATTGTAAAAATATTTCACAACATCACTGTTTTTTTAACAGTATTTTTGATCAAATAAAAAACCTTGATTCTTTCAAAATTATTAAAAAATCTTATCTACCCCAAACTTTTGAAATGTAGTGTACTCCTATTCTGTTTAGTGTTTTCTGTTTAACTACACTTCAGTCACTCTCTCTTATATTTATATTGTCTGACAGCTACAAAAATTTATGAAGAAAAATATCCACAACTAAAAGAGCACAGAAAAAATGAACTGAAGCTTAACAAACAAGTGTACCAGTAAGTCTGCCCTCTTCATTGCTTTACCGTATATCTTTGTGTACCTTCTTCTTCCTAAAGGTGGACTGAGTTTAAAACAGGTCTTCCACAGCATGCATGTTTTCAGGATCCCCTGTCTTATCCCTCAGTGGTTCACTTCTCTTTCACTAAAGACATGGACTCAGCGTTCAACTGCTCCTCTGCGTGAGTCTGACCTAACATATATTAGTATAGGTGTTAGTAAATCCTGTCTGGTCATTTCTTTACACCAACAATGAATTTATCTTCCAGGCTTGGTGAGATCAAAATGAAGAAACTGGCGAAAAAACCTGATCAGTGGGTTCAAATGGAAGACATGAAGAGTGCCTTTTGGTCATCCAGAACTGCTGTCTCTGGTAAGAAAAAGTCATCCGTTTCATGTGTTTGATGTTGAGTGAAGTAAAACTGTGAAATAATCTGGTGGTTGTTGCAATCTTTTCGTAACAGAATATGTACAGCTGCACTGGATGGATGATGAATTTTTTGGATATCAGCTCCTAAATGGCCCGAATCCAATGATGCTCCGTCGATGCACTGAGCTTCCTCTGAACTTTGCTGTTACTGATGGTATGGTGCAGCTTTTTAGAGAGTGGATCTTCTCTTACTCTGGAGATGAAGGTAAAACAATATCAAATTTGCTCTTTTGCTCTCTCCATATGCTTACAAAATATATAAGCAATTAACTGTTTGATTTTTTTCAACTTAACAGCAAGGAAACATATTCTTATGTGACTATAAAAGACTGGCAGATTTACCAACTCAGGTCATCAATGGAAAGCAGCAGTATGCTGCAGCTCCACTTTGCCTGCTTTACAAAAACCAAGTGGCCAAACTTCTGCCTATTGCTATTCAGGTACCTTTGATGGATTTCATTAACTTAACACAAATCTTAAAATATGTGCATTAATTCTGGTATTTGTTGTCCCCTCTAAATTAATTTTTTAACCCTTGTATATCCGAATAAGGAATTTTAAAGTATGAAATATTATTCTTAACCCACTGACTATTTCTTGTTTTTACACATAATTTTAGCAAAATTTATTGAGTTTTATGCTTAAAATAAATAATAAAAAACAACTTTCAAAAATATAAACTGAAGAAATGGGGAAAATGTATTTAATCCAGTTTCTATATGACTTTTTATTTTATTTTATTTATATATTATTATTATTTTGTTATTATATTTTTTTATTTTATTTTTTTATTTATTTAATATTTATCTAATACTTTTTAATACTTGCCAAAACATTACCAAAAGCTCATTACAATTTTTTTACAAAAATAAATATACTGCACATTAACCACTTTTGTCAAAATAAAATAATAAATATACTAATAAATAAATAAATAAATAAACAAACAAATAAATACATCAATAAATAAAAGGTAAACATAAATATACAAATTTAAATTGATCTTAACAAAAATGAAGACAAAAATACTGATGTGTACCTGACATGCTCAGTCTCATAATAAACGATAAACAAACCTTGACAGTTAATTTTACAGCAAATGATTAACTGTGATTCCCATTCTCTTTCTCATTGCTGTGTCAGTTGCAGCAACAGGCATCAGAGGACAATCCAGTTTTCCTGCCTAGCAACTTCCGAGTATGACTGGCAGCTCGCCAAACTCTATGTGAGGAATGTAGACTGTCTTGAGCATCAAGCATCTTTCTATCTGCGCACCCATCTGGCTGAGACCTTTACAGTTTCATTAATGAGGAACCTCCCGGCAGCTCACACTATACATAAGATACTCAAGATACAGTTGGTATCTGTGTCAATATATAGTTTGTTGCTGCTAGACATCTTTCTAATACCGCTGAGAAAACACACTTGGACCAATTAAATTACATACTGTAAGTACAGTACAGCTCAGGATAAGCAAAACCTTCACAGATCACAAAATCATTCCTTTCTGGTGTATTTGTGTTTCTCTCAAAGCTGCTGGTGCCACACACACGTTACACCCTGCAGATAAACACCCTTATTAGAGACAGACTTCTTGGTCCTGAGGGTGCTGTCACTCAAGTATTGATTCAGGATTGTTTTTATTTTCATTTTTTAATTTAGACGATTACTTGTAAATAATTTTCACTTCAGAATACTAGTATTGGAGATGAAGGGATGACCAATCTCATGAAGAAGGTGCTCTCAGACCTGACCTACAGCTCTCTTTGCCTGCCTGAAGACATCAGTGGCCGCGGACTGGAATCTGTTCCCAACTTCTTTTACAGAGACGATGGACTTCAGGTTTGGAGCTTCATAAATGAGTAAAATGATTTTTTTTTTTTTTTTTAATTTAAAAATGATTTTTAAAATTAAATTATTATCTGTGCACCAGAAATAAAATAAAAAATAAATTAAATAAAATAAAATAAACAAATTACTCAGATTTGCATTAAATCACTCCAGTTACGTTTCTTTCATGGCATCTTGAAAGCTTGCTTCAATGTGTGCAACACAAATCAGTTGTCTTTGTTGCTTTTGGTATCGGTTTGTAGTTTTGTAAGGAGTATGGTGGAGTTTTATTACCAGAGTGATGGTGATGTGCAGAGGGACACTGAACTCCAGGACTGGATCAAGGAGATCTTCATCCATGGGTTTCTTGAGCAGAGCAGGACAGGTGAGTCAGACGATATGGCTTTGGTTATCAGCTGTGAAGTCATTATTTTTTTCATCATCAATGCTCCTTTTCTTCTCATTTAGGAATTCCCACAGTGAAGGAGGTCATTAAATTTGTGACCATGGTGACCTTTACAGTTTAAGCTCAACATTCAGCTCTCAGAACAGGACAGGTAAGTAAAAACTGAAATTAGAATTATTCTACTTAAAAAATTAGGATCATGTTTCACATATTCTATTTTTTCCCCACATTTGTGCTCTTAGTTTGACTATGGTAGTTGGTTTCCCAATGCCCCTGGTTCTTTAAAAATACCCCCTCCTACATCTAAGGGAAGCTCAGACCAAAACACCCTGCTGGACACTCTCCCTGACATGAACACCTCTGCTTATCTAGTATCAGTCTTTTGGCTCCTGAGCAAACCCTCATCAGATTTAGTGAGTGTTTTCTACTCAGATAATTGGATTATCTCATTTTTTTGCGTATACTTGCAAATCCCTACAAATCCTCTCTAATCTTTTATGCAGGTTCCACTCGGGCAATACCCGGAGGACTACTTTTGCCAGATGGCTCCCCAAAAAATTATCAGAGATCATCAAGCAGAACTGTCCTTTTTTAGTGAGTTCATCAAAGAAACAAGGGTCTGCAAGTGCCTTACACATACATGTGCCCTGATAATCACATCAGCAACAGTGTCAGCATTTGACACAGAGTGGTGTGACCGAAGAGTACTAAAACATCATGTTTTAGTATCATTTTTAACATTTTATCTAGTGCTGTCAAACGATTATTTGCGATTTAAACGCATCCAAAATAAAAGTTTTTGTTTACATAGTATATGTGTGTGTACTATGTATATTTATTATGTATATATAAATAAACAGTATGTATACAGTATATATTTTAAAAATTTGTATTTACATGTATATATTTATATTCATATAATTTATATTACGTATAAATATATTTAATATATAAACATATTTTCCCTAAATATATATGTGCATGTGTGTGTATTTATATATTCATAATAAATATACACCTTTCACACACATATATTATGTAAACAAAAACTTTTATTTTGGATGCGATTAATCGTTTGACAGCACTAATTTTGTTATTTTTAAAATGTTTTATTATTTTTAACGTGGATGTCAATTGCTAACATTTGAAGACAAATTTAGAATCCTTTTACATGCCATATTTACTAATATTCAGATAAATACTTTTTTTAACTTTCTATTTCATGTTGAGTCCCATTTGTCAATATTGATTTGATTTAAAAGCTAGGTTAGAACATATAAAATTTCAAAATGGTTCAAGATTTAAATTTTAAAAAATATATTCTAAAAAATACACATTTTTAATTTCTTTGAAATTAGTATATAAAGTCTCACTTGTCATCATCATCATCATCATTATTTACTTGTCAATATTAGTGTTTTAAAAATAAACATATTAAAGGAAAAAAAGCTTAAGCACCAAAACTGTCATTTGAAAAGCTCTTTATTTTATGAATGTGTGTTTTAGGTTTAATAATTCCCTTTAATACTATCACTTCAAATGTATATACTTTCACAGCAATGTTCCCATTAGGAATATAAACTGTGTCAAGTAATCTACATTTTATTTAGATATGAATATGTATTGAATACATAAGCCATAGTACACTGTAAAAAAAATTCCGTAAAATTTACGGTAAAAAACTGGCAGCTGTGGTTGCCAGAATTCTACTGTAAAAAATACGGTAACAACATTTTAGGTTTTACGGTTTTAACTTAAATTTAAATACCGTAATTCAATTAACTGATATAATGTTAATATACCAACCTATTGAAGCACTGAAATCTGTTTTGTACCTTTGAAATACACTGATAACCACCAAAAGCAGGTGGTGATGAGAAAGTCACATGATGAACCAAAGCCCATCACAAGCAGCTTTTAAATACTAACATATATAGAGGGTGCACAGTGTCATTCACACAAGCACTAAACACCATCATGGTGAGACTCATTAAACTGAAATATGCTATAAACATTAATTTAACAACATTAGATGTTACATACAACCCTAATAAACATAACTGATAAGAAAAAACTAAGAAGAAACATAGTTATTTCAAAGAAAAAACATCAAATTCAAGCAAAATTTGAAATGCAACGCAGGGAATTCTGGGAACGTCAGTTTACAGTTTTTCCCTGTAAATTTTACAGGAATTTACCGTTAACCATTTAACAGGTTTTTACTGTAGCATTTTCACAGTTTTTTTACTGTTAAAATCAGTCATTTTTTACAGTGTACCAATATCCCAATGCACTGACACAGCTGCCCCCCAAAAAGTTGTTGAACATTATAGTGTTTAAACAGAATTTGTTCGTTACTAATGGAAAAGCGCATCCAGATGACACTACAAGACTTGGATGGTAGACATTCCTCACAGATGATATTTCTACCACTTCACTCTCATAGCATGAGACAATGCAACAGCATCACTCTCAGAAGTTCATTCTGGGTTAAGTTCATCAATGCACCGCAAAAGGTTTTCAGTCTTTTCTGGGAAGTGGCCTTCTTTGATTTTCTTACTAATGTAGCGAGTTGTCTCCTCTCGTGCATTCTGGCTATTGCTGATAGAGATCTGCAGGATGTTCTTGAGCAGCTCCTGGTTGGCCTCCACAGACAAACCCAGCAGAAAGCGGAGAAAGATATCATAGTTGCTATTCTTGGAGCTTAATGCTTTGTCAACCGCACTCCTGAGTAAGTCTGTCAAGGAAACCTTTAAGACCTTCAGCTTGCTCTGCTCAAGGACGTTCTTCCCATGTTTCTTGAAACAATAAAACACATGAAGAGCAGCGAGGTATTCCTGAATGGTCGGATGAGCAAAGCAGCTCACCTTCTCAGTGTAAATCATGTACTTCTCTCTGTAAAACTCTGTGCAGAGACCGGTGCAGGCCATAGCAGGGTACGAATCTGGCAATCCAACATCGTCCCAGTGCTCTTTCTCCATCTGAAACTCATTCTTCTCAAGCATGCCGTAGGACAGCTTTGCGAGCTTAATGAGCAGCTGATCAGCAGTAAGATCCTTGGTGTCTTCGGTGGGGTCGTTCTTCAGTTTCTCAACAGACATTTGAGTGTGACCATGCAGCATAATGGTGTACAGATTGGTAAGAGTTCTGGGCAGCTGTGCCGATGGTCGAAGAGACTGGAACTGCCGCTGCAACACTTTAGATGCCACCCAGCAGAACAGCGGCAAGTGGCACATTATAAACAGCGTCTTGGAAGACTTGATGTGAGCAATCACCTTCTCAGCAAGGTCTCGGTCTGGGATCGTGTTTCTGAAATAAGCCTCTTTCTGATCATCGGTGAAGCCACGAACCTCCAGAAGCTGGTGGACGTGTTCTGGTGGGATCACATCCAGAGCTCCTGCCCTAGAAATGATCCACACGTAGGCGTTATAGAGAAGGTTCCCCCTGATGAGGTTGGTCATCAACACCTGCACAGTCGTAGGCCTGGTCGCATCACACCAATACACCGTTCTCCGGAAATTAAAGGGGATTTGAGTGTCATCTAGGCCGTCGCATATGAACATTACCAGGCAGCCCTCGAAGTCGAGAGTATCTATTTCCTTCATCTCTGGATAGAGGGTGCTGACTAGAGTCATGAGTGTATACTCTCCTTCCAGCATCTTATTTAGCTCCTTGAACTGCAGAGGAATAAGAAAGAAAACATCTGTGTGGACTTTTCCATCCGCCCAGTCAAGGATGAAGCGCTGCACTGCAAATGATTTGCCACATCCTGGGACTCCCCTGGCTAACACCGACCTTACGTGCCTTGACCTCACATTCTCCTGGGAAAATATGTCATTTCCGGTTAATGGCGTCCTGTTGACTTTGCCAGTCTCTTCGAGCTCTTCTATCTTTGATCTAAACTCATGCTCACTGTTGATTGATGCATTAATTCCATCTGTAATGTAAAGGTCTGTACAGACAGACTCAAAGGGCACTGGTTGTCCTTGTTGACTAAAACCTTCATATACCATCTCATACTTCCTCTTCAGAGTCAATTTCAGCTCGTAGCGCACTTCATCTGTGGAACGTAACAAAGAGAGATTTTTAAGGCAATGGTTTGAGAAGCACTGTAAAGTTCTGGCACGGACGAAATAATATAACTTACTTCTTTTGCATAGTCCTAGCAGATATTCAGCCAGCTTCTTAAAGTTCATGATATTAAAAAGCGCCAGCGTAATCTTCAGAGAGATCTCAATATCGCAAAGCTCTAGCATCTTATCCACCAGATCTACAATATCAAGTCCATCCAGCGGATCACGGAAGCGCTCTGGATATCGTTCCCACAGCAGTTTTTTGAAGTACTTTAATTCGTCCTCTGTGAGTTTCTTTAGGCAGCTTGTGAGGGCCTGTGATATAGCAAGAATGTTAGTTAAAGGCACTTACTGGAAATATTGTTATTGCTTTAAATGGATGACCAGTGGTTGTAGGCCTCACCTTAAATGCAAATTCCACCGTCATTGCTGGATGTCTTTTCTCATTTGGATCTACTACCAACTCTGGTTTTACAGGAGCAGGAACATGTTGTTTCAGGCCTCCTTCCTTCTTGCTCTTCTTCCGTTTGCTTCATTTAAAAAAGAAAGCATTTTTTAGAATATTTAGGTGACAATAAATGAAAAACTACACTACTGTTCAAAATGTTGGGTCAGTAAGATTTTTTAATGTTTTTGAAAGATGTCTCTTATTCGATGCATTTATTTGATCAAACTACAGTAATAATAAAAATAATATTGTATAAATTTTATTATAAATGTAACTTATTCCTGTGATGGCAAAGCAGAATTTTCAGCAGCCATTACTCCAGAAAGCATTCTAATATGCTGATTTATATAATATTTCTAAATGAATGTATTCCAAAATGAAAATATGTATTGCGTATGATTCTGTACAATTACTATTTTAATGGAAATGTAAGCATGTTACAGTAACTAATTGAATATGATAAAATAATATAGGCCAGGATTAAAATTCAACTCTGTTTTTTTTTTACAATACGTATCATCGGTCCATCAAAGAGAATAGTCAACACCCATGACTAGCATATTTATTATGACCTCTGAATTGTATACCAATGTATTGTATGACCACAGTAATGGTTCAGATGCATCATGTGACTTTCACTCACCTTTCTTCAGGATTGTCCTCCATATTGATGTCCTCATCATCACTATTGAACTCTTCACTGCTAGAAGCAGATGAGTCCCGTCTGCACAACTGAACCCTGTAGAAAGTCAAAAGTTGACTTACAAGAATGACAACCTTAGCCAAAAGCACCAGGAGCAAAGTCTCATTCAGTCTTTCAAATAACTCATAAGTATCATTTTCACGCTCACAGTCTGCTAATGATAAAAGCCTAAATCCTATTTTTAAAATTCCCCTGTATGAAGAACATATTAACTCTGCAAAGGCAAAATACAATATATAAACCTGGTCCAGAGCATATGTCATATAATCTCACAAAAATTAGTCTTGAGGGCGAATGAAGATGAAGTAAACTTACAAACTTACTTACGTGCAACTGGGTTCATGCTCTTCTCTTGTTTCTGACCAGCTGTCACTCTGCATGGAAGCATAACTGTTTGCAGGGGACTCTGCTCTCTCCACGTATTGTCTGGTCATTGTAAATGATGGAAAAATTAAAACATGTAGAAGAAAATAATTCGAAAGCGATTGAGTTGTGATTAATTAAAATCTATGTTTATTGATGATTGGTGGAAGAAAGGCATATGGTCATTAACACATGTTATGGACAACTTAGGGAATATATTGAGTTATGATGACATTTGTGGTAAATAAAATGTAAGTTGCTCCTCTAAAATGTACGATAAAATTATTAAGAGTATACCATTGCAAATTATTAAATTAGTTAAGGAACAAGTAAAATATTCAACAATAATTCCCAAAATGCCTGATCTTATGATAGAAAATGTTAGCTTTGCTGATAAAAAATGTTCTAACAGATTTTTTAAGAAATTGTCTAGTACAACGTTGTTTTCCAGGACTAGTAAAAAGATCTTATATATTTTGTCATTATGATAAAAAAAGTGTCTGAAATTAGAACCAATTTTCTTACATTCCCTGTCAACCCTAAATGTAAAGAGGTGCACTTTAAAATTACGAATCACATTTATCCTGCAAAAGAATTTTTAAGAGTAAGATTTAATGTTGGGGATTCTAATATATGCCAATTATGTAATTTGGAGATAGAAACAGTTGAACACTTGTTTTTTCAGTGTAATTTGGTACAAACATTCTGGAATGATGCATTCTGTTGGATACACCAAAGATTACCTGTAAGACTGATCCTCTCATGGGAAATTGTTAAGTTTGGCTTGTTATTTAAGGATAAAAAGATATCCTGTGTAATAAATAATTTGTACAATTTACATAAATGTAAATTTTTCAAAACTCCCCACGATTAGTGGTGTTTAAAGAGGAATTTGTAATATACCTTGAGACGTGAAGAGGGATGAAAAGTCCCAAAGCAAGATATTTGTATACTTTATTAGAGGATTTTGGTTTCATAATGTGACAACCTCCTACTCCCCTACTTCTTCTTTGTCTTTATTTTATTTTTTATTTTTTCTTCCCCAGTGTTTTTATTTTATTTTATTTTAAATTAAATTTGTTATATGATGTACAGAGTGTGAACGAAAATTGAGCGTAATCTCAGTCATTATTTGTAAATTTCCTAGTTATGAATGCCTTTCTGTGTTATTGTTCAAAGCATTGAATAAAAAAATTCAAAAGATAAGTAGCTCTAAATACCATCTTGACTACGGTGTGTTCCTGATCTTACCAGCAGGTGTCGCACGTACACAACAGACAAGCATGCCATGTAGCTACGTCAACATGGCTGTACCTTGTTGAATCCTATTACACCAATATCAAATTACCGAAAACCATATTACCCCACAAGATCGGAGAATCCAAGGGTGAATGGAAGTGTCCTCTGAGGAATGACGTCGTCCTCTTCATCCCCATGTTCACTCCCGAAGGCGGAAGCCCCGATTCCTAACGGCAGACTGTTGTCTGACGCCATGTCTACAGCGTCGTCATCCATCTCGGATTTGCAACGTTTCCCCCGCTTGTCAGAAACAGCTAGGTGTTGTTACCCTGATGAAAGCGATACACAGATATTGCAAAATTCATATGCCTTTAATTTGAACAACCTATGTCTCTTCTTGTGGAAGGACTGCTATACCTCATAGGGCTTAACCCTTTATAAACCCTGGTTTAGTAACGTTTTACAGCAATTTGCTGTTACAGTAATATGCATTGTGAAACAATGGAGCTAGAATGGCACACAGTGAGTTGTTTAGCAACTGACAGCCAATCATAAACTGCCTCTGTGGTTGCGTAATTAAATATTCACGTGCTTTGTACACTGTGTAACTTAAACGCAGTTTTATTTTTAGCGTTTGGAAGAAAAAAAGTAACAGTGATAGAAAATGCGGTAACTTTGGTTTTAGAAGACAGTAGGCTACACAGCAAGAACAGATTTACGTGGCGTCATTTCTGCACAAGTAGTAAACAGGTTATACTGGTCCAGTCAATGTTGTTGGTCCCATGCATGTAGGCTACATACAAACATTAGCCCAAGGTTTACCAATGCACAGTGTGAAAAACAACACCATTAAACTTGAATGCTAGAAAATAATTATAGAGAAAAGCCAATATTTGCTCACCTTGACCACAATAATCCTATTGTACTCTTTTTATAGGACCTTATATGTAGTCAAATTAGTTTGCATATAAAGTATGCTATTAAAAGAGCTTCAGAGACAGACTGAAGTGTAGCTATAGCGGCTGTGTAATGATTTCACCTTTGTTTATTTCTGTAGCAATGCTTCTGACTCCGCAGTCCTCTCGAATCACGCCTGGCTTCACATAAAATTGCGGAAGACGGGACAAACCGGGTTGGTTAACTTCAAGTAAATTTTTTTTAGCATAAATTACTTTATGATTAATTATTCCTTTAAGATTAATTCCTGGTCCCGTAAGATAATGCAAGGCCGTATATATTAAAGTTTACTAGCGAACATACATGTAGCAAATTCATCAGCAGTATTTGATAAGAATCACTTTCGGTTTGAAGTTGTGAATGTACTTCCCTGTTTTCTTAAAGAGACAGCAGTAAGAATATTTAGTGACGTAGATTTTGTAGTTGCTAGTAGAGACAGTAGACTAGTAATCAAAAAAAGAAAAAAAGTAGACTAGTAATCTGTCACCTGCTACCTTTAGTGTCTGTGGGAATATTTAGGCCTAAAGGTTTTATTTTGATGTTTTGAGGTTTTGTGTTTCAAAAGAAGCATTGTGTAGGCTATCGTTACATATAATTTGCATAAAGTTTACTGTATATTTGTTTTCTTTATTCAGTAAATATGCCTTTTCATTAATATTATGGTTATTTTTTGGCTTGTATAGGTTAATGTATTTTTTCCCCGTTTTCATTTTCCTATTTTCCATTTCTTATTTGCTTACTGGCACGTTTAAAAAATCTTATATTTTTTATTTTATTTATTTTTATAATGAAAAGATAAAAGAAAAAATGGTGAAATAAAAGTCAAAGGCTACAAAATATTTTATGAATAAAATAGGTAATCTAAATAACCTGTTCTGTCTTTCTATGCTTTCTATGCATAACAGGTCATTGTCTGAAAAAAGGCAGAAAATTTACTTATACCCTATTTTGACATCACTGTGGTGAAGGATCCCATTTTGAGATTTCTAAGTTTAAAAGGCCTGAATTCCCACTGTGAACGACACTGATCTCATATGCTGTAGATTTGTTGTAGTTGTTTAAGCCCCCAACTCTGCAGATGGTGAGTCTGAGTCTTAATGGAGCAGCTCTTGAACCTTGATCCCTTCTCCTCCCCTTGTCCCTTAAAAGCCTCTTCTCAATACCCCTGCAGGCTGCAAGGAATCTCAACATCTGTCAGCAATGCACACTCCCCTTATGTTCCCATGAGAAGTGAAATCAACATAAAGCACTCAGTGGAATACATCTCTGTTCATTCGTTTGGGTCATAATTTATTTTATGTCTTAGATTGATCAATGTTAATGAGTTTAGTTTGTGTGTAAGTTTAGTTTAATTAGTGCTATACATACAGTATATCATTTTTCCAATATAATCACATTTCAGATCTGTATGGAATCTAATGCTGCAATGTAAACATACATTAACAAAGAATTAAAGGTAAAGGTTGGGCTCTTCACCCAAAAATTTAAATTCTGTCATTATTTACTCACCCTCATGTCGTTCCAAACCTGTATGGCTTTCTCTGTTTCTCAGAAACACACACATACATAGAAAAAAAAAAAAATCAATAACTTATTTGAAGAATAACCAAATCATTTGGTGACCACTGACTTTCTTTGTAAAGACAAATAGCCTATACGATATTAATTTTTTAAAAAGATCTTCTTTTATGTTCTACAGAAGAAAGAAATTCTTTCAACAGTATTCTGAAACAGTAAAAGGGTGAGAAAATAATGACAGAATTTTCATATTTGCGTAAACTATCCCATTAATGAATGGTTACATAAACCAAGCTGACTTGTCTGCACATCATAGGGATTTTTCTTTGTTGAGCACCGTGTTTCTTTAAAGAAAGAGGCTTAAGTGGGACAGGCTAGTGGCATGAAAGTCAGCCGACGGCGTTGCATGTTTCCCCTTGAATGATCATGCACAAAGCCCTGACTATAGGTCACTTGAGTTTTGAGGACAGCAGGCATTTAAAACACCTTAAAATGCATTTTTATGGAAATTGCCATTAAGTAAGATTTTATTCAATTGAATGCACATAATTATTTAGATTAACTAAATGACTATAGGTCACTTCAGTGTTGATTAAAGCAGAAATTCAAAACACCTTCTTAAAAATGCATTTTTATGGAAATTGGCATTAAATAAAGATATTAATTATTCATTCAATTGAATGTATATCTAAAACTACATAAATGTTAATTATCATTTAGATGGTGTGTTAATATGTGTGCACAAAATCTCTATATGCATGATGGGTTAAAAGAATAGTTCACCCAAAACTGAATATCATGTCACTCTCATGTTGTTCCAGACCCATATGACTTTCTTTCTACCACTGAAAACCCAAAAAGAGGGATTAGGGACCGACAGTATCAGTCACCATTCAATTTTGTTGCATCTTATTTCCATAAAATGAAAGCGAATAGTGACTGAGGCTGTTATTCTGCTCAACATCTCCTTTTGTGTTCCACAGAAGGCAGAATTTTCACTATCCCTTTAAGTAAGAAGTGATGATGGTTCATTAAAAAAAAAAAAATACTCTTCATCCAAGCATTGAAATTAAAAAAAGGCTCCCAAGCTTCCAGTTTGATTCTGCAAACACAATAAAATAATAGAGCATTCCAATCCTAATCTATTTGTAAGGGTGTATGTAATACTCTCGTTTGCACACAGCTCAATTATGGAGATGTTTCCGCTGCTTGGCCCTCATGACGGCTCATTTGCCAGAGCCAACGACTGGCAAGAATGGACTAGGCGCGAGTCATACGAGTGTGCGCGAGGGGCGCGCGTGCAGACAACTGTTTACTGGTAACAGCTTGAGATGAGGCAAACAGCTGCGTGAATTCACCGTTGTCTGTCTTCTACTGCTCGATATATGGGATGAGGAAATAAAACAGTAAAAAAGGCATCGCAACGCGAGTGAAAATGATGGCAAGGAGGATAAAACTTCGCGCGAGACCAAGAGAAATCTAACGTTATTCTGACAGCTCTCTCACAAAGACTACACTGCGAAGGAATGCAGAGCAATGCTTTGAACTTGAAAGACCACCAACGCTTCGTTTGCAAGAACCAGAGCAGAATTTGCAGGATAAACATGCAGCGGATGAAAAACGGGCAGAAATCTGCCTGAGTGGCTCTGGAGTGTGCTGAAGAGCTTCTTTCGCACCTTTGTTTGGCAGCGTCTGCAAAAACTTCCACAATGGCACTGGTCATGGAACCTGTAAGCAGGTGGTCAACAAGCCAGGTGGTCGACTGGATGAAAGGTATTTTATTTTGCATTCGTATGTATTTTGTTGTAACAATGGAGAAAATACTGTACATCCAATTAGGGTCGCTATAGTGTGAACATTGTTTGTTTTTATAAGAATGCAAATGTTACATATTTGTCCAGGCTTTGCGTGCGAGATTTAATTGAACTCGTTTTAAAGAAACGTGACTCTGTGTATCAAGGCGCTACAACGCGCGCACTCAAGCTGTCAAGCAATTAAGATGTAGTCTGTCATACATTGAGCTTATAGCGATGGCTGTTATTAACGGATGTTGATGTCGGCAATACACGTGAAAGAAAGATATCAGAATTCCTTTAAAATGATATGAATGAATGAATGAATGAAGTTGGTTGAGTAGTCACCTCATCTCATCAAACAGAATGTAAAGTGACGGGTCACGTGGAGGCTGAGTGATCAGCTGGGATCCCTCTGGCAGTCAAAGGCTCAGTGGCCCCTCCATGGTCACTTAAATGTTCACTAAAATGGGTCTTTTCATGAGCATTGGCTAATGAACACAATGTTGCTCACACACACAAATAACACACCACTATAATAATACAAGAAACATACACTGTAACATAAACACACCCATGTGCATAAATGGTAACAAAATAAGAACACTAAGAACTATATAAATCATACAAAATATAACCAAATAGGTATTTTTACAACTTGACTATTTCATTTTAGTTTTCACTGTAAAATAATGTGTATTTTTACATACAAAATATACACTGTAAAAAAAATATTTTTCTGAAGTTGTAAATAAAACAATTTTATAAGAAAAAAAATACTATTTCCTATTACTATTTACTTTGAAATTTCATGTTTATTTAAATGTGTTACTTAAACAGTTACGTCTGTAACTGTTTACTAGCCATTTCTTGTTTCTACACCAATTTTTTCGGTGTATAATGACTAGAGTATTTTATGGTAAAATTACAAATATTGTCCTGTTTATCAAATATATATATATTTTTCACTAGCATGTGATATGATTACCATTCTGTTTTTATTGTATGATTTTTATGGTATTTTGTGTTTAATTAGTTATTTATTATTTTTATTTTATTTTATTATAATTTTTGCAGTAATTTTTTTTTATGTTTAATTAAATGGCAAAAGGTCTAATCCATGCAGCCTTTTCTGGCCAAAAAAAAAAAAAAAAAGCCAGCTTAAACAGATGAACCTGTCAACAAAGCATTCACATTTATTGTATTTTTATGTCCGCTTTCTGTTATACGACAATATGAGAGGGCAGTGAAAGGCAGTCAAATGGTCCCTTTACTAGAATTTTGGTTATACAACATTAAACACAGTCATACCGTCATTTGATTTTAAGAAGATGTGATTGGGAAATGGTCTAATTATGGAAAAGGTACATTATGTCTATTACAACACTAAATATCTTTGGCATTAGATAGGGTGAAGCCCTTCGAGAAAAATCATTTGGGTGTAATTGGCTGGTTTATTTAGCTCAGGAGTAGATGAAGTGAGAAAAGAGAGGAAGACAGTCATTTGTAATTCAAATGAGGAAAATGTTCCACTTGGCTGAATGTTTTGCCTTTAAGTAATTATGTTTTTGAAAAAGGTGGATCAGCATCTCCATCTCATTCCTCCCTGTGAGGATTCACAAGATAGGAATTCGGCCCTCAATGTGTACGCTTGTGCGAGAATATGACTGCAGCAGGTGTGCTTTTCAGCGGTAACCAGCTTCAGTAAACGTACAACAATGTGCACTTGTATGCCTGCACGTGTTATCTTGTTGTGTGGATGCCTTGGCTTGAGTTTTGTTTGTGTCATATGGCGTGTGATGTGTTTGAGTGGGTAAATAATGTGATGGCTCATAAGGACGATAACAAACTGTGTTTTAATGTGTTATTCACTTATTTATTTTGCTCATATATATGGCTGATGCACATTAGATCACAGTCTGTACGTGTTATAAACACATGTAGTCAAAAATCTAGAGGTAAGGAACTGTATAAAGTACAGACATTCTTATAATTGGGCAAATCTAAACTGCTAAGGAAGGATAAGCGAGATGAGAGATGAAAAGGCAGTGTAGGAATCATAAAGAATTATAGTGAGGCGGTGTTACTCCATAAGGGGATGCCAGAGAGGCTTTCTTATGCTGTTTGCACACTAAAAGCATGCTCACAAGTACACACCGTCGCTCTGTAAGTTAACCCCTCCTGAGGGTCACAGAGAATTTTAAGAAGCTTCAGACATTTTCTTGACGTTGCCAATGCTTTGCTTCTAAAAAGCTGGAGAATTCTATTGGCATCTGTCTGTTATGTGCAGAAAGAAACCCCGCAAGCTGCTGTATCAGCTGCTGAGACACACTGAGGAGCAGAAGATAACGTGTTTATGTGCATGTGTATCAGTGTAAGGCTGTGTTAAAGCCCCTATGGGCTGATGGTGTCTGTTTGTATCTGTGTGATCATTAGAGCCTTCTGATCAGCAGCGTGCAATAATGCGCTCAATGTTTCACACACAAATACTCAATCCTTGCACAACAAAAGAGAGAGTTTACTCAAAAATGACAATTCTGTCATCATTTGACTCTGCTCTGTTTTGTATATATTTTATGATACTTTTATAGTGCTTTTTTGTAGGGCTGTGTATTTACACACAAATTTCATAATTCGATTTTGATTCAAAAATTTGCGATTCGATTCAATCCGTTCGATTTATTTGAATATATATCATGTGCAGTACATGTCATTTTTTTCTCAAGGAAAAAATCTCTTAACTAAAGGCGCGGTCACGTATACAAAATGTAGGCGAAATTTTGCATGTAAAAACTGTATTTTAGCAAAGTATGACGCACGTTTCACACAGAAGTCACTGTCGAACCATGCAGTTTACTGTTGGTCAGCACGGCGAATTCACTGTCAGCTGGTAAATATAATAATACATGTAATAGTACCATAATATTAAAGGTTAAAATGAACACAATTCTTCACAGTTCTTATAATAATAATGTTATAATTACGTTTTACTGATATAATAAAAATTTTTAAAAATTCCAATTAATTTTTTAAACTATAAACCTTTAAATGGTGGCTATCATAACAAATTGTTTTCATGACAGATTTATTTGAACATGCATTAAATAAAATCTATATTTTTAACCCAGCCCTACTTTTTTGTCATTTTTGGAGCTTAACGGCATTTGGTCACCATTTACTTTCATGCAAAAGAGTAGCGTGAACGTTTTACTGATGTTCTCTTTTTGTGCTCTACGGAAGATATGACATTTGGAATGGCATTAGGATGAAGAAATGGTGGCAAAATTAATAAGTATCCTTTAGCAGCATTTATTAAGCTAACACAGCATGTGCAGCATGTAGTACAGTAAACCTATGATCAGTGTGCATGGCTATATGCTGCCCACATAGCCTCACTGAGCCACACACAAATATGTTGACTAGGACTGCAATCATTTTGCTTGTCTGTGTCTCAGGATTATGTGCTGTATATATGAAAGTGCATCTCTTCAGAACAATCGTTATGTATTTGATTATACAACTATACCACTAGTAACATACCACATGTCCTTGTATGTAAGCTGTGCATGTTGAGGGTGTTTTTGGTGTGGCTTGCGTGTTTGACATCCATCGTCATATGTTTGAAGGCACATGTTCATTACGGCTAGGTTTTTTTATTTTAGCTGGCATATGGATACTATTAAAAGTATGAGAAATATTTGACCAGAAGCAACTGTTAATGTCATGGACCCTCTTCTGCCAAACAAGTCTGTGCCATTGCTTATACTCATGCCCTGCTTTAAAACCCAACCAGTAACTGGTTTTATGATAATGTGTAAACAATTAGTGAAATTAGTGTTAAAAAAAAGCAAAACTGGAAGCTGTGGTTGCCAAAAATTCACAGTAAAAAATGTTTTAGGCATTACTGGAGGCATTTTTGTAACAGTATTTTCACAGTAACCGTTTTCATCTTTAACTTATATAATATTATGTTAGTACACAGTTAGTAATCATTACAGGTACAGTAGGTATACTGCAAAAACCTACATGAACAACTAGAAACTGCTTTGCATCTTAAAATGTACTGAAAACAGTCATTATAATAAAGGTCACAGGAAACATTTTGAGTGGAAGTTCATAAAAAAATATTACTATGAATAATCATTATTAATTATAAACATGTATAAACCATGTACAATGGTCAGAGACATGACAATAAAATATGTAAAATGTAACATAAAACAACTTTAAGTTATGCATTTTGATTTTTTTTTTTTTGTAAAATCTATTGTAAATTGTACATTTTACTTATAATACCATTCAAAAGTTTGTGGTCAGTGCAATTTTGAAAGAAGTGTATATTTTTATTCAGCAAAGTTGCATTAAATTGATCAATAGTGACAGTAAAGACATTTATAATGTTACAAAAGTTTTCTATTTCAAATAAACACTGTTCTTTTGAACTTTAGATTCATCAAAGAATCCTGAAAAAATGATAACAGTTTCCACAAAAACATTAAGCAGCACTTTCAGGGCTACTTAATAGAGTAATGGCTGTTAAAAATTCATCACAGGAATAACTTAAAAATATATTGATATAGAAAACAGTTATTTTAAATTGTAATAATACTTTAAAACCGTACTGTATTTTTTTAATTAAATAAATGCCGCCTTGGTAAATATAAGACAATCAAAAAATCTTGAATGGTAGTATATTTTACCAGACAAACTTATATTTTTCACTGTTCATGCAACATTTTTTTTACTATTGTATTTTTACATGATCAGTTTTTTTTAAACATGTGATGGTTTTTCAGTCAGTGGCTTCACAGGCAGCAAACAACAAGTAGAAAAAAATGTATTTACATTTTTTGACTTCTTTTGGCTTGTAGAGTGAAGGAGAAATCACTGGTGAAAGCGAGGGGTTAATGGGATCAGGTCATGTTGTGGTTTGGATGCAAATCACACGTCAACCAAGTGGATGCTTTGTCCCTAATGTGTCAAGAGCATGTGTGCTACCGCTGCACCACTGTTCTAGCAAAAGATTTGTTCTATATAGTAACTGTTACAGTGTTGAATATTTTTGTATTCATATTCTCTGTATAAATCCATGATGTACACAGTGTTTTCCGTTCTCATATTCACAGGTTTCCTAGCACACTGCGATTACCATGTTGCAGCGCTAACATTAGCATACGGTTCAGTGATGATGCATGCCCCCAGGTGATGCCACTGAGGGCCAGACAACAGCCTTCCCAGCGTAGAAGAGCCCTGTGACCTTCCCTCAATGCTCTTTTTTTCCTGCCCCCCTCAATGCTTCCTGTGACTCACTCCTGTGCCCCCCTCTGAGTGGTGCCATGGCCATTCTGAGCAGAATAATAGCAGTAAATCCAATAAAACTGCACATAATGAAGCTCAAATGTAGCCTTGATTAAATGCATGTTGTATTAATCTTTTTAACTAAACAGTACAACGGGATTTCACACGTATTGGCCAGACACAGCCTGTTATGCTGTTCGTTGACAGACGCTGTAAATTATCTACAGTAGCTGTGTGGAGCAATGTGCAAATATTGGACAGATTCCTGCATAAAATCCCAGAGAAATAACATTATCTGTCTTGAAATTGGATAGCAGTGTCGTTAATAGGGATAGTTCACCCCAAAATTAAAATTCTGTCAACATTTGCTTCTGCTCATGTAGTTCTAAACTTGTAGTACTTACTTTTGGACAATTTTGAGCAAGTGTAATGGTCGCTCAGGTTGTTCATTTGAGTTGGATGAATCAGTAAATTGGTTGATCCATTTCACAAAACCAGTATGAATGATTCATTCTGGAATTGGAGTGATCTGGTCGCAGTGGCTAACAGCTCACTGGATGGGAAGATTATTAGCAGGGGTGCACATAAGTGGTACGCAGGTGCGCATGTGCGACCAAAATAAAATTGCACAGTGTAAATAAGTTCAGACTGCTCATTTGCATACCAACATGGTTGACAGCTGTTAATGCACAATTACCATTTTAGATCGACAAAGTGTAAGATTTCTATTCCAACTGAAAGCATAAATCTAGGCTATCCGCTGCCGTTTTCAAAACACAGTGCAAAACTGTGACATTTCATTTGCTCTTCAATCAACTTGCCGGCAACCCGCCAAAAAAAAAGCTAGCTGATTTTAAGTTTGAAAATGATGAAAATTCATAATTAAAAAAGTAAATATTAGCATTTTGTTTTTAAGTTTACTATAAAATAATTGATTAACCCTGATTATTAGTAAATAACGTGGTATATTTCGGTCTCTTCCTCACACAAAGTGCATGGCTTCAGGAAATTTTAAATAGGATGTAAAAGTCATATTTCACCACTTTTTTCATAATTTCATTGTGCTGTCTTTTTGAATCTCCATTCCAGTGTTATTTTAATATAAGTAAGATGATAGATTTCATTAATATTGTGAATTAGTTTTTATTTTCAAATCTTCTGTTTTCATTTTAATTTGAGTTAAAATTGTAGTAATTTATTGGAGGTTTTGTCATTTTTAGCAGCTTTTTTGTAGTTTAATAAAGTTTTAATTGTCTATATAGATTTTATTAATTTTTATTTACATTTTAGTATTAGTCATTTTAGTGCAAGTTAAACTAAATTAAAGTGAGTAATGTTGCTGTTGATGTCTGTTGAGAAATGTAATAAAAAACAAATTAAAAAAATATTTTCAGTTAACAAATTTTTTTCAAGCAATAAAATGTTCTTTTTTATGGTTTTAGTTTTAGATAACTGGCAACACTTTAGATTAGGGAACACTATTCACTATTAACTAGTTGTTTATTAGCATGCATATTACTCACATTGGCTGTTTATTAGTACTTATAAAGCACATATTATATTCTGCATGACCACTACTACAACAACTACCTTACTTACTATCAAGTAGCAAATTGAGAGTTTAACCCTTTGATATCTTACAAAGCATTTTTATTTTGCCTATATAACTCTTTATATCTCTGTGTAACTCAAGTAAGCATCCATTGCTGAGAGGTACAAAGCTCCTGATCCCTCTTTTGGTTCTGGGCCACTCCGTTTGCCAAATGATGGATTCAGGACAGTTTAGAGGTTTTCAGGTCACGGCTGAAGTGGACCAGCTTCTAAGCCGCTTTAGTCCACATATTGTAAAGCTACGATCAGATTTTCTTCTTCAGTACAACTTTCTCTCATTACTCACTCATTCCTTAACCTACTTACACTCTCACCCTCTCGCTGCATCTTCCACGCTTCTGACTGTTGGCCGACCACCCGCCTTGCTTGACAGAGATTAATGGTCCCAGATGAACGTGCGGCGCTTTTCTTTGTAGTATTTAACACAACTTAGCCACAGCGGCTGCAATTAACAGCAGATTAATGTCCTCCTAATCAATGAGTTTACTGTTTGTGTACACTGGCGCTGTGTGAGCTGGACTGTCTCGCTCAGCCACAGGAAGAGCAACACTCACTATAGAGATTACTGCTAAAAAGACACTTGGTTTCAAGTTGCTATCTCTAATTACTGAGGAAGTTTTTCTAACAAAAAAAATGCCTTGCCTTTCTTGACTTGTTTCTGTTGTGAATCTGTCACAGTAAATATATCTACTCAGTAGAGCTATTGAGAGTCTTAATAATAATATTCCTATGATATTTCATTAGCATTACAATGCAAATGCCACACAAAAGCTGAAATCTCTGAATAGTCTATTGATGTAAGTATAAGATGTTTCTTTATTTATTTATTTGTCTATTCAAACATAAGTCTCATATATAAGCTTCTCATCTCACTGCCACTGTTGTCTTGGTAATGAGGTCCTACTCAAACGCTCTTGCCGTCCCTATACCGTCTCTATAGCAGCGTTCAATGACAAACGTGATGATTTCTTTCATTTGGAACGAGTTTAGATCAGCCTGGTAAAGAAGCGGATTTGTTAAGCCCTCAAATTGCATGCAAAGCCGTGAAACGCTCGCTTTCAGCAGTTTTGAATCGTGCCGGTATCTGAACTTTCTCCTCACGGTCCATTAGATGTATGCAACAGAGAGATGAATATCGGGGATTTGATGAAAGGGATATTTTACATGCTCTGCAGCCTTGTCTTTTGTTGTGAAATGAGCATGCAGATAATAATATAAAAGAGTCAGAAAAGTCAGGGAGGAGAATACGCAAGTCTGTGAGGGAATTTAAGGGAGGTGGAGAGGAAATGAATAGTGCTGAGGACAGAAAGAGGGAGCTGGGAGGAAGTGAATATGGAAAATGCTGAGGTAAAGGTCCTGCATACCATTTTCTATAGAACTAATCACAAACATACATGTTAAAGGAGATAAAAAAAGTAAAACCTACAGAGTGAAATTAAAACAACAACAAAAAAATTGATAGGATTTAGGAGCCAAATTACATTTTAGTTGCCAAATTACCAATTTTTTATTTTTTTTTGCGAAATATATATATTTCACAACAATGTATATCGAGTGAATCTGATTCAAGCGATTAAATTTTCATGAATCTTTTTAAACTGACTCATCGAGAAGAATGGGTTCATAAGTCTTTTCGTGAATCAGACATGACTTGCATTATGTTTTTGTTTTTGAAATGCTGGTGTATGCTGACAATAAACCAGATAATACATGAAGAAACAAAAAGTTTTCATTCATTCATTCATTCATTCATTTATTTAAATTCTTTTTGTTGCATTGAATTTGCAGCCTGGATCCCCAAGAATGTTTTTGTAAAATATTTAATTAATTATTTAATTAAATATTATTCATTTATTATTTTTTATTTCTTTAATTACACTTGTGGTTCAGTGAGGGAGTCAGTGAACTTAGTATGACTCACTGACTGAGTGAATCTGATTCAAATTTGAGGCTTTTTGTGAATCTTTTTGCCTGACTCATTAAAAAATGTTCATGAATCGGACATTACGTTTGTTGAAACACTGATGCATTCTGGTAACAAATTTATGCTCACAATGTATTTTTTACAATAGTTTATATATATTATTTTCTTTCTTTTCTTCATCTGAGACCATTTTATTTGCACGTTTTGCAGTGTCATAGTCCTAAGAATGGTTGGATCACACTATATGTGAATAACTACCTGCTTCCTTGTACATAAATGATCTCAAAACAACATAATTCTTTTGGTTTAGCTGAACATGTGAAACAATTTCTGTCTCTCTTCTATAAATATATGATGTTTTGTTTTGTGTGAATGTGTGGGAGAAGAAAACAATTGCGAAGGATCAGTATAGAAGGGTAGGGGGCACGGGGGAGGCATGTGTTTCCCGGACAACAGCTTGCTCTTGCCAAACAGGTCTTCCCTTATTAGTGACAATAAGGCTTGAAGTCCACTGACGTCTGTTCATGACAGCAAAGCGTTTCGAAGTTGTGTGTCTCGGTCTGTGCCTGTCCACAAAACGGGGCCTGTTTAAACAGCTGTGTGCCAAGACTTTCACAATCCCTCACTACTGTCCGAGAGAGCTTTTTTATGTGTGCTGTACACGCTCTTTTGAGGGCCACCACATAAACACGCAGTTGGCTCCCACACTCCCATGTCCGGAGACATATATGGCTGCAGTTGCTTATAATCTCTGTTTTAGTTTTATTTAATCAGATTGTAACTCAGATTAACCAAACTGTGCTGTAAATGAATACATAGTATCCAAGCTGCTCTAGCAGCTTGAATGATGTCTTCATTTTGCTGTGTGTTGCTCTTTTCAAGGTTTGGACGACTGTCTGCAGCAGTACATTAAGAACTTTGAGCAGGAAAAGGTGGGTGGTGAACAGCTGTTGAGAATCACCCATCAGGAGCTCGAGGATCTGGGCGTTTCTCGAATCGGCCACCAGGAACTCATTCTGGAGGCTGTGGACCTGCTTTGCGCACTGGTGAGCACATATGCAAACACAAACAGGTACACTGTGTTCTCACCGAACACAAATTATCATTTCAAATAACATAAATGAAATGGCATAATAGCAATTATAAAATAAATAGTTACAGATCTGGATGCAGACCAATACAGTATTCTAGCTCTGTTATATTCCATGAGTGTATTGTATATGCTGTATTATTTACATTTATATTACATCCACCTTGTTCTATAGATCATGGGTTTTCAAAGTATAAAAAATGTGACAATTTTTAAATTATAATATCAAATAAAATACTTTTTTATTTTTGGCATTGACTGGGATAATTCAAAATAAACACATGAAGAGCACATGAATACAAGCAAGTTGTGACAAACAAATCAGAAAAAACACATACATACAGTACATACATATATACATACATTAGGGGTGGGGGATATACCGGTAGACATGATTAATCAATGGAAATTTGTCAAACAGTAGAGATTTTGGACTATCGTCTCTATCGCGGTTACATGCTCACGTGACGTTGCTGTGCTACGTGGTCGCAAAAACTTATCGTTTGCACATGTTTTTAAGCATTGTGGTTTAAAAACAAGTGATTTTAAGCTGTTAAACCGCAATCACCTCGTAAACACAGTAGGTCTTAAGTGAAAGCAAAGAGCTGAGAAAGAAAACACATGTGTAACAGTATATTGGATCCGTGCAGCTCTTAAAGTGACAGCAGTCTAAAATTCCTGCTGTCTGTCATTCATGTTAATCAAACAAAAAGAGATAATTTCTCACTGCTCTTGGCTAAATGTAACTTTAATAAGAAGAAATGTATATTTCATTTACACAGTGAAGAATATGCAGTGTTTTTATACATTTGATTACTTTATACAATGTATGTAGCATTTCTTATTTATTTGTTCTACTGTAGTTTTTTTGTCCTACTGCTTGTAATTAGTTTCTTATTTAATCACTGACTGTTTACTTGTCTTCAGTGAGTTTTTTAATTAATTCATTAATTTTTTATTTAGGCTAGTATTAGTTTTGTGATATTGACACCGGTGACAAGAATTATGAAATTTCCATGGTATCAAAAATTTAGACCTTATTTAAAGCAAAAGTAACTATATTGTGATATATATCTTTACCGTGATATATATCTTTACCATGAAATAAAATTAGCCTACTCGTATCGTGATATAAGATTTTGGTCTTATTGCCCACCCCAAACATACATATTTGACAAATAAAATAGTTAAAAAGCTATACAAATATATAAAAGTTAAAATATACAGAATTTGACATTATTACAGTTTCATTCTGCTTTCTGGTCAGACTGGTGAGAAAATTGACACTTTTTTTCTATTCACAATAATGGTTTAAAGTTTCTCTTCAGGTTTATACATCTAAATGTATTCTTATGGTGAGTAAAAAAGTAAATATATTTTACTAAATATTTTCCATATAATATTTTTTATATATTTAGAATACTTTTTCACAGTACATTATGCATATTTTCATGTATTAAGATACATTTATACTGTGAAAAATAAAAATATTATGTGTTAATTATTACATGGAAAATATTTAGAAAAATATATTTACTTTTTCTGCCTATCATCAGAATGCATCTTTTAGATGCATGAAGATACATTTAGGAAGGCAAGAGGCCTAATGTATTTAGCAAGAGGATCACTATATTTGAAGGTTCATGTCATCAAAAAGTTTGTTTCTCTCTAGTAGATATTTACGTTCTAAAATACCCAATTTGTATTATATGTTTATCTTTATTCCTGAAGCACCTGACCCTGTTTTCGCTGCCTGTATGTTTATGGTAATTGCATCCTGTGCAATTAATAATAGCCAAAACAAACACTTTAAATCCTTTAAAATCCCTTGGATTATCCCTCCATTTCCCACTGTCATCCTGCACACGGTTTCCAGGCTGTTCTGACGGGGTACAAGAGAAATAAGGACGCCGATGCAGAAGGAGGGAAAGAAAGGCGGAGCAACTAAAAGATTGTGTGGGCAGAGTGGGTAGAAAACTGGCAGCAGTCGGGTGAGAGAAGGATAACAAATTAAAACAGGAGAGAAAGGCTCAGAGGGAGAGCGAAGAAAAGTGTGAGAGAAGGAACACAGTAGTCCTGAGCGGATGAAGGAAGAGGGTAGAAAAAGGAGGGTGAATGGGGTATGTTAGCCAATACCTTTACAAACTGGCCCCCCGTATTCCTCTTTTTTTTTTGTTCCCACCAATTGCTATGTCATGTGCTTAAGCCCAGCTAGTGCCTGAAAGCCTCTTATGTAATGCTTCTCTGGGTTTGTCCAACATGGAGCCCTGCTGCATTAAATATGATTACTCATCTATCCCTCATGCTGGTTTTATTGCAAGACAAACCCCCTTTGGCTTTTGTGTGCAGCAAGGCATTCTGGGTGAGCTGTACTGTGGTGTCACAGTGCATGACTGTAAGGGGTATCGGCAAGAGGGGTTTGACCATGATTCTTACACTGCCTACAGACAGGCCAATACCAAGAGTGATCTATGCATCATGTAGATCTTACTTATGCTTACCCACTTGGTATTTTTATTCATTTCAACATACCAAAAAATTAATCTGAAATCTTGCATAATGTATGAAAAATGTTTAGAAAGTTGCTGTGACTTGTTATATGCATTTAAAATGAACTATTGAAGGCTAAATGTGATTAAAAATGGTGAAAAACACAGCCAAGACCCAAGATATGCATGTATACATTCATATAAATGTTAATGTTGATTTTAAAATTAATAGACTGATGCATACATTCATATATATACACACTACTGTTCAAAAGTTTGGGGTCAGTATGATTTTTTTAAAAAGAAATTACTACTTTTATTCGACAAGGATGCGTTAAATTGATCAAAAGTAACAGTAAAGACATTTATAATGATACAAAAAAGTATATTTTGCATAAATGCTGTACTTGAAAACTTTCTAAAGAGTATCACGGTTTCCACAAAAATATTAAGTAGCTTAACTCTTTTCAGCATTGATATTAATAAGTTGTTTCTTGAGCATCAAATCAGCATTTTAGAATGATTTCTGAAATGTGACACTGAAAACTGAAGTAATAATGCTGAAAATTCAAATTTGCCAGCACAGTTTAAAATATATTACAAAAGTAGTATTTCACAATATTACTGTTTTATTTTATCAAATAAATACAGTCTTGATGAGAATAAAGGAGTTCTTTCAAAAGCATTTAAAAAATCGTATACCAACCCAAACCTTTGAACAGCATGTGTATATATTTATATATTCATATATATTTTTATAGTAAGGTATTTAGTAAATTTCATTTGAACTATGATGTTGTGTTAACATAGCGTGTGAGTTATGTGCCTCTAAATGACCCTTTTCTCCTTCTCCATTTTCTTTCCTCCATTATTTAAAACTACTCAAAGTACTTTTTCCCTGTGAACTTGGGCTCTATCACAGAGTGCTTCTGACCTTCCCTTTACCTTAACTTCCTAACCCAATCCCTTTCATTCGCTCCCTCCGTTTCATTTACATCTACATGTATATTTAATCATTCAGTGGATGCTTTTATCCAAAGCGACTTACAAATGTGGGACATCACAAGCAATTTGTCACACAAGAGCCAAAAATATATGCAGTACCACATTGCACCTAGTTTCAAGAGTAAGCTACAGTATTACACAAGCTGGAGCAGAAGTGACAATTCTAAAAAGTAGTGAAAAGAGAGATTAGAAAAAGTATATTTATAGGAAATGCCTTTTTTATTGTCATAGTTTAGCCCTGCTTACAAAATGTTTGCCTTTAGCTGTTTTGGAGGTTGTGATGGTCTCACTTTCTCTTTCTTATTTAGAATTATGGACTAGAAACAGAGAACCTGAAGACCCTGACCCATAAGCTGAACGCATCAGCCAAAAACCTGCAGAACTTCATAACGGGCCGGCGGAGGGGCGGTCACTATGACGGCAGAGCCACCCGAAAACTTCCTAATGACTTTCTGACCTCTGTAGTGGACCTCATCGCTGCCGCCAAGAGCCTGCTGGCTTGGTTGGATAGGTTAGTCCTGCGAAGAGACACAAACACAGCCCACAACAAACACAGATATGTGTACAGACACATTTTCACATTCATTAAACAGTGCAGCTGCATATATAGTGGCCCTAAATGTATTAGGACACCAGTACTATTGTTAAAGAGATCATCCAAAAATGAAAATTCTGTCATTAATTACTCATCCTCATGTCGTTCTAAACCTGTAAGTAGGGTTGGGAATCGAAAATCGATTCCGATTCCAGAATCAGATACTTAAGGTCAGGAATCAGATACTTCTTGTCAAATTAAAATTTCGATTCCGCCTATTGATTCCTATGCGCTTTTTTTTTCTTCATCTGTGAGGACCGGTGTGACCTAGCGATCTGCCAGGACCTTGCTCGCTAATCTAAGCGCTCCAAAGTTTGGCTACATTTGCGATCAGAAGCCAAAAAAGCTAAGTATAATATCTGTGATAGCTAAACATGTTGCAAGAGAGGTGTCACCACCAACATGACATTAATTTAATAGATTGTTAAAGATCGCAAACACGATTCAAACACCAATGTGATTATATTCCTAAATTACAGTGATTCGTCTGTTTCATTCATGTGACAACCACTGATGTCACATGGACTGTATTAATGATGCCTTTACTTCCTTTCTGGGCCTTGAACATGTCAGTTGCGTTGCTGTCTATGCAGGGTCAGAAAGCTCTCGGATTTCATCAAAAATGTCTTAATTTGTGTTCCAAAAATGAACGAAGGCCTTACAGGTTTGAAATGACATGAGAGTGAGTAATTAATGACAGAATTTAAATTTTTGGGTGAACTACCCCTATAACTAAGACTATTAAAATTGTTTTTGCTGATTAAAAATCTAAGTATTAGATGAAAAACTGTGTTATAAAATGTTATATTGGAAACTAACTGAAATAAAATAAGTTTAAGTATTTAAATTACTAAAACTGAAACTGAAAAAATAATTACGTAATTAAAGCTAATTAGAAATATTTAAAAATGAAAACTGAAAATATATAAATAAGCTAATTCAAAATTTTAATACATACAGTATATAATTAATACTAAAACAACACTATTAGACTAAAATAACACTTTAGCTACACTTTTTAGGGAAGTTTGTTCATTGTATAACAAAATATTAAATATCAAATTGGCATTTAAAGAAAGATAGCACGAGCAAACTTTTTGCACAAATAAGATATACTTTGTTGATGATAAAACAATAGATATATTGATCAAATATAAGACAATTTGGACAATGTCCATGTGATGAACTACACCTGAGAGGAACTAACGTCACATATCTAATAAAAAATCACTGGCCAAAAGGTTCAGAAAAGTTACATGGCATAATTTGTTTGGACATGCCACATGATTTGATATTTTGTTAAGGCAATTCAAAGTGTCCAAAAGTGTCTTTTAGGGCTGCTGTATTTATTTAAGCAAACACAAAGTTCAATCAAAGCAGCCTCAGTGATCCCGTTCCTTTGTCTACCATGCGTACGGTCACATGACCTCTCATCTCATCTAAAAGTCTCCATTGTTTCGAACTCATCAGTGAGGTCATGCGAGAGGCCACAGATGACACGATCACGCTGATTTCCTTATGTAACACCCATGAGCAATCAGCTGACAAACAAAAGATGAGTAAAGAGCTTACGTAAGTCTCTTCTGTTTCGGAGGAGCTGGCCCTGAAAACGGCCAGCATGCCTGCTAAGCGCTTCTGTTTATCTCTAAAGTGTGTGTGCAAGGTCGCGTTTTGTGGGTTTGTGTTAATTCTTTCATCAGCTGAAGCTCTCGTTGGCCACGCCTCCTCGTTAGTGCAGTACGCCAAGTCTCTTCTCTAACCGCACACTCATAATTCCAGAGTGCAATTAATCTGCTGCTGTATCTCTCTAGATTATTGCTAGCCTCTGGGTCTCCCTGGTTTATTCTCTCCAGACAGGATGACAGCAGGAGTGCGGTCCTGGGTGATTGACTTTCGTTTGTTACAGTCTTATTATAAAGTGTAAGATAAGAACACTGGAGTCAGATATGTGTGCTCAGTGCACTCATTAAGATAAATGATGCCCTTGTGCTTTCTTCTGTAGAGAAGATTTCTGTATTACCGTTTGCACCATCTAGTCAACTAGTTGATTAGTTCTTCTGCTAGTCGATGTCTTGGGTTAGTCACACCACATGTGTTGTAGATATGGTTAATTTGGAGTGTTCACATACAAGTTTCTTGTGAACCGATATAGAAAAAAATGAAGTTATTGACTGAAGCTAAGCAGTTTTATTGCACCATTTATGACAATGTGTCATGAAACACATTGAAAGAAGACATGCAGACTTGTATAGTTCTGATCATGTATGTTTGTTATGTTAAAATGGTTTTATGTAATATATTGAACATTTTTGTGCTGAAATGAAGTTAAAGTCATTTAGCTAGCTTACATGCTTTAGAAACAATGGGTTCATGAATTCATATCTATCCTTAAAAATCTAAAACAAAATTATATATATATATATATATATATATATATATGTAAATATATATTTTTAAACCAAATATCTCATAAATCATTTCTGGAGCATGTATACTACTACCATTCCAAAATTTGGGGTAATGTTTTTGAAAGAAGTCTCTTATGCTCACCAAAGTCTGCATTTATTTAAAGTAATTTCAAAAATACATTAACAACAGTAATACTGTGAAATATTATCACAAATAAAAAAAAAACAACTGTTTTATATTTGAATATATTTGAATATGTAATTTATTCCTGTGATGACAAAGCTGAATTTTCAGCAGCCATTACTCCAGCCTTCAGCGTCACATGATCCTTCAGAAATCATTTTAATATACTGAACTGATGCTCAAGAAACATTTCTTATAATCAGTGTTGAAAACAGTGCAGCCTAATATTTTTGTAGAAGCTATGATACATTTTGTCAGGATTCTTTATTGATTAGAAAGTTTAAAAAAAGGCCTTTATTTGAAACAGAATTCTTTTGTAACATTATAGATGTCTTTACTGTAAATTTGGATTAATTTATTGCGCCTTTGCTGAATAAAAGTATGATTTCTTATTAAAAAAATGACTGACCCCAAAATATTTGAATGGAAGTAGAAATACTTTGCTAAAATAGAGAAAAACATTTTTGTTGGTGTCTGTGAAAATGTTACACAGGGCAAGTAAAAATCTGAACTACTTGCCCCCAGGCCAGGCCTCATTGTTCCTTACTGTTGAACCCTGTCTATACTGTATATGCTGTAATAATAATATGCTCCTTGCATGTTAAGAAAATAAAATTCAGTGCTCTATCAGTTATTATGGCCACAAAAGGGAGCAGCATGGTCTAAATTAAAGACTTTCATGATAATAGAAAGACAGTGATCTTTGCAGTCTGTATGATGGAGCATGTGAGCAGAGCTTCCTCCTGCCGCCCAAGCCTCTGTGAATTAGTGCATTGGAGCGAGAAATCCTCTCTCTCCTCTCGCTTTCAGCTCTGTCTGTCTCTCTCTGTTTTTGTTAATCTTCATCTCCCTCCCTCTTCACATTCTTCTTGGGTCACCTCCTTTATGCTCTCATTCCTCATCCTGAATGTCCTGCATTGCCTGAATTAGACACATTTGGCAGTGCAGCGAGACAAAGGAAGGTTAGACACAAAATGTGGTTGTGATTAGAAGTGATCTAATGGTTAATGGCAGGTGTTACTTCTTCATCAGGTCTCCGTTTGCTGCCGTGGCAGACTATTCCATGACCAGGAATAATGTGATTCAGCTGTGTCTGGAGTTGACCACAATAGTTCAGCAGGTATGGACACAAACACTCAGATTATTACATAACACTTTTATGTTTTTTTTTTATAGTTCACCCCAAAATTAAAATTTTGTCATTCATTCACTCCCATGTCATATGAAACCTGTATTGTTTTCTTTCTTCCATCTCGTTTTACTTTCACTGAAGTTTCTGTTAAATGAAAGTGGATAGTGTTTTTTTACTGTCAAAAAAAAAAAATCCAAAACACCATAAAAGTATTATGAAAGTAGTTAAAATTAAAATAGAATAATTTACAAAATGCATATCTATGGCTATTAAATATCTTGCTCTATATAAATATATATATATAAAGGTAACTAATCTGTATCTATCTATCTATCTATATATATATATATATATATATATATATATATAATGTCTACTGTTTAGCTAATTATACATAGAAATATGTGTATATAGATAGATAGATAGATAGATAGCAAATGTCTATCATATACATACAATATATTACGTTTAATACATTTTATTATTATTTAATTTGTCATTATTATTATTATTATTATTATTATTATTTGCAAAAATCTATATTGATGTGTTTGTTTTGAACTTCTTACTGTTTAAAATTATAGCTTGCTGAAGGTTGGTGGGCATGATATTTATTGAGGTGGTCAGAATGACATGAAGCAAGTAAATGATGACAGACTTTTCATTTTTGGGTGAACTGTCCATTTAAATCCATCAAATTAAATGCAGAAGTCAAAAGTCTGACCTAGTCTATTTTCTACAATTCACCCACACCAGTGTCATGCCATATTTCAGCACTCTAGGATTTTTTGAGGATGCTTGGAAACCAGGGTAAAGTTTCTAGGGCAGAAGGTTCTTTAGAAGGAGGCCATGGATGTTTTTTCTCCTTCTCAATTTTCTGTCCTGGATTGAAATAGTGCTGCTCTGGCATGGGCCATTGAGGGCAAGGACAGACTGTCCCAGGTGGGAGAAAAGCGATGTGTCCCAGAACATATGAAATACAGAAATATGAAGGCCTGTAGAATTTGCTTGCTGTGAAGTGAGTCTGTGTGTATGAAAATGCCACAGCTTGCAAGTCTCGTCTTCACTCTGAAGGGCTTTTCACACATTCAAACTTTATTCTTCTCTCTTAATTAAACACTAATGTATTAGCTCAGCTCTATTTACTCTATTTTGAATGTTGTGTAGGTTGCGTGCTGAAGGAGATTCCCAATATGTTTAACATTAATCATGCGTGCGGCCATTCGAGCTCCCCGAGCTCCTTCACCCACAGGCTGGAAATCAGACTACCATTACGCAGAGTGATGGAGAGTGGAGGAAATGAGCAAATGAGAGGAGGAAGAGGAAAAGCATTGCACCAGGTTCAGTGTGGGAGGATGACTCATCTCCTCCTCAGCTGTCTGTTCAAGACAGAGAATGCTGCCTTTGGCTATTTCAGATAGGTGCAAGACTCTGTGCCAGCAAGCAAATCTTTTTCTCCCAGTATCCAAGTATCCTACAAGCAAGGCTCTGCTTCCCATCTGAGATATCCCAAAACTGTGTTTACCCATTAGAGTAGAAATGATATAATGTGCTCGTATCGCATAACTGGGAAGTATTTTATAACTTTTGTTGATATGCCATTAGCAAATATTATGTAATTGCTCTGATGATTCAAATTTGACTATATGTTAGTCAAAGTTTCATGACATGAATGCACATTAACTATAAAGCATTACATAATAATTTAGTATTATATAACACTACAGAAAAAAAAACAATTAGTATCTTTCTTTGTTTTCCAGTAAAAATATCTAAAGATAAAAAAAACAATACTTTAGAAGCAAAATTGCATCAGGAGGCTTGTTTTTTAGAGAATTTGTGTTGAATTAAGTTTTATTTTGTTTTGTTTTTTTTAATATATTTATTTTTAAGCATAAAGCAAATATAATTTAGTGATGTTTATGCTTTATGCTTAAAACAATAACTTTTTGCAATGGAGGAAGATTAACAATTCACAATTAATATGCAATATATTCTTAATACTAAACTAAATATATATATATATATATATATATATATATATATTGCCAGATGTACTCTTTATCTTAAGGTGTCCTTATTACAGTGTAATTATACATTTAAGTACTGAGTAATATTAATTAACTACATGTATTTACTATATGGTTAGGGTTAGGATTAGGGTTTGGCTTAGGGTTACTTGCATGTAATTATGCATAATTTATTGTTATTATAATAGTACATGTAACGTGTAACAAGAACGCCTTAAAATAAAGTGTTACCAAATATTTACATATAAAATTGCAATGGAGTAAGATAAACAATTCACAATTAATATGCAGTGTATTCTTAATATTAAATGCTATATACAGTATATACACCATTAAAATATTTAAACATAACATTATTAAAGTTAATATTTTAAGACAAAATAAGACTATTTATTTTACATTTTTTAAGTATGTTTACGTTTATGTTTTAAACTTTTTTTACTGGAAAACTACATAAAAATAAAAAATTTTCAATCAATTCAATCATATGTCTAGTCTTTCAATAATGAAGTTGTAAGTGGGTTGGTATTGGAATGTAATTGTTAAAATGACAATTTCTCTTTTTGTGTTTTAGGACGGCACAGTCTATGAGACAGAAAATAAGATACTGCATGTGGTAAGAGTGACATTTATATTTTCACACAACTTCTTGTTTCATTTACATAAAACTCCTTATCTAGCTCCTCTGTTCAAAAATAGAAATATGTGTCGAAGTGAGAAAAAGAGAGCGAGATTATGTGTGTGAGGTGAGTGTGAGAGAAATAAATTCACATTTGATTCATGGAGTCTAGCCCATGCTGCAGTGTCAGTCCGGGTACATCTGGCTCTCTGCTATAAATACCTGGACAGGCCACATTTCATCTGAGAGTGACAGCAAGAGAGAGAGAGTTTCCTTTTGCAACACTAGGAACACCTTCACTGATAAGTCACCAGCAGCAGATTGAGGGAGAATCGTGATTGGATGGATCAATTCAAAGAAGACAGCAAGATCATAGAGAATTATGCTTATGAGACCATCCTGGTTACATGATTACATTATAATAAGGTGCATCCTGGCGACACTCGGTCTCAGCGCAGATGGTGTTTACGAAGCGGCACGGTGAACATGCAACAAAATCATCAGCATATTGTAGCCCATCAGCAGCTTCAGCTTGGAGAGCTTTTCTGTGCCTCTCTTGGTCAAGATATCTAAAATTATTAAACGTTTCTCACTTTTCTCTTTTCTCTCTGTCCTCAGTGTAAGACTCTGTCAGGTGTGTGTGACCACATCATTTCCCTCTCTTCGGACCCCATGGTGTCCCAGGCCGCCCATCTGGAAGTGGTGCAGCTGGACAACATAAGGTCCACAGAGGGACTGGTGGGTATCTGGATGCCTGGATTTCTCATCTCTCCTCCTTATGCACAAACTTCAAGAGATTTCTATCCAGGATGTTTTTTAAACAGTGTTATATGAGTTCCCATATATACTGGGTGCTGGTTTATTTATATTTATCTATTTATCCAAATATTTTTTGTATTAACTTATAAAAAAAATATGTCCCTTTGCAAAATGTAAAGAATATTTACAAAAGGTTTGTCTGCATAATTATAAATATTAATTAATCTAATTTATTCAAAATTAAACTTCTTTTTACTTCTTAAAGACTGATAGATAGATAGATAGATAGATAGATAGATAGATGATGGATGGATAGATGAATGGATAGAGGGATGGCCGGATGGATAGGTGGACGGAGAGATGGATGGACGGACGGACGGATGGATGGATGGATGGATGGATGGATGAATGGATGGATGGACGGACAGATGGATGGAGGGATGAATGGATGGATGGATGGAAAGATCGATGGATGTAGGAAAGATGAATGAATGGATGGATGGATGGACAGATGGATGGATAGATTAACAGACAGATGGATGGATGGATGGATGGATGGATGAATGGATGGACAGATGGATGGAGGGATGGATGGACGGACAAATGGATGGATGGACAGATGGATGGATAGATTAACAGACAGATGGATGGATGGATGGATGGACGGACGGATGGATGGATGAATGGATGGATGGACAGATGGAGGGACGGATGGATGGACGGCCAGATGGATGGAGAACTGGATGGATGGATGGATGGACGGATGGTTGGATGGATGGACGGATGGATAGATGGATGGATGGATGGATGGATGGACAGATGGAGGGACGGATGGATGGACGGACAGATGGATGGAGAACTGGATGGATGGACAAATGGATGGATGGAAAGATGGATGGATGGATGGATGGATGGACAGATGGATGGACAGGTGGATGGATAGATTAACGGACGGATGGATGGATGGATGGATGGACGGACGGACGGACGGATGGATAGATGGACGGATGGATGAATGGATGGACAGATGGAGGGACGGATGGATGGATGGATAGATAGATAGATATTAACTTATAAAAATAGATAGATAGATAGATAGATAGATAGATTCACCCAGTCTGCATTTGATGATGGTATTCTGGTAGATGTGTTTGTATGAGCTTCGGGCAATAACATAAGCCTGAATAAAGATAAAAATAAACATTCACACACCCCCTCTCTCTCTCCCCCTATATCTCTGCTTTATGAGACTGTGTGTCAGAGAGGATTTGTGCTTGCATGTCATGTCAGCAAGCTTCTTTCAGTGTTTTCCCAGTATGTGTCCGATATTTTCGGGCAGTGGCTCTAAAATGTCTTTCTCCTTGCCCTAGGGCATGTACATCAAATCAACCTATGATGGCCTTCATGTCATCACGGGCACTACAGAGGGAGTGAGTGGTCATTTTCAATATCAAATCTCTATATGACATGCATGGACAGTTCAGCTGAAGAAAGGACATGTAATCATAAAAAACAATTGTGTGTTTTGCCATGTGTAATCCAATAGTTTTATCCCTCTCTCTCTTTCAGTCGCTAGCTGACCGCTGTAAGAAAATCCATGCTGGTGATGAGGTCATACAGGTCAATCATCAGACAGTGGTGAGTGTATCAATGCATGCAATAATTTTACCCTAAAACTGATAACATGGCTATTGGTTAATGAGGGACTGACCTGAAATTGACATGATTTAAAATATATGTGAAATTGAAGTCGTCTGATTGTGCAGTTGTTTTCCAACTAAAGATTATGTCACTACCTGGAGGATGATAGTTGTTAGTTAGATTAAAGTGATAGTTCACTCAAAATGAAAATTCTGTCATTAATTACTCACCCTCATGTCGTTCCAAACCTGTAAGACCTTCATTCATCTTCAGAACACAAATTAAGCTATTTTTGATGAAATCCAAGAGCTTTCTGACCCTGCATAGACAGCAACGCAACTGACACGTTCAAGACCAAGAAAGCTAGTAAGGACATTGTTAAAATAGTCCTTGTGACATCAGTGGTTCAACCGTAATTTTATGAATTTTATGACACATAGACTATTTTAACAATGTCCGTACTGCCTTTCTGGGACTTATACGTGTCAGTTATGTCTTAATTCATGTTCCAAAGATGAACGAAGGTCTTACTGGTTTGTAACAACATGAGAGTGAGTAATTAATGACAGAATTTTAATTTTTGGGAGAACTATCCCTTTAAGTGATATTCACAAATGACTGAATATATGGAAATTGAAACTGAGGACACTGGGGGAGGGGGGAGAAAGAAAGCATGTTTTGTTTAAAATGTTTTGAGGAAAAAAATTTTAATTTAAATTTTAATACATTTTTTAAATAAGTTAAGAGTTTTAACTAAGTTTTAAATAAGTTAAGAGTTTTCCATCCTGGAAGTATGCTACCATTGTCTGTACAATGGTACAATCGTCTGTACGTTTTTTTTTTTTGGAGTCTGTAAGTCTCTCATTCATACTTTTTATTCAGCAACAACATATTAAATTGATCAAAAGTGACAGTAAGACTTTTACATTGTTATAAAAAATGTATTTCAAATAGATCTTTTGATCTTTTTATTTATCACAGAATCCTGAAAAAAATTTGAAAAGTTTTCACAAAAATAATAAGCAGCATAACTGTTTTCAACAGTAATAATAATACGTTTCTTGAGCACAAATGAGCATATTAGAATGATTTCATCAGGATCATGTCGACACTGAAGACTGGAGTAATAATGCTGAAAATTCAGCTTTGTATCACAGGAATAAATTACTTTTTAAAATATATTCAAATAGACGGAATTTATTTTACATTATAATAATATAATAGTATTTTTCACAAAATAAATGCAGCCTTGTTTAGCATAAGTGGCTTCTTATTAAACTTTTGAATGGTAATCTGTATAGTTTTCCATCTTGTTTAATGATTTAACCAATATAATAAGACATACAGTATATGGTGTGGACATAAAGAGTGACCCCGATAACAAGACAACATAATGCTGGTATGTTTTGAATTCTTTTCTGATTGTGTTATGAGGTGAACACGCGTGTTTGACTTGCGTAGGTGGGCTGGCAGCTGAAGAACCTGGTAAACTCTTTACGTAGCAATCCTGCGGGTGTGACCCTCACGCTGAAGAAGCGACCTCAGAGCACTCTCACGTCAGCCCCAGCTTTACTCAAGAACATGAGATGGAAGCCCCTCGCCCTGCAGGTACTGATGGGATGTGTGCGGTACGAGGATTAAGTGGCGTGTGTGAATTGATGATATGCCGTGGCGTAGTCCCCCAATCTGTGCCTGTTCTTTTTTTAGCAGCATTAAGAGCACTCTTCACCTCCCTTAGGGCTTTGACCGACTAGATTGCATGGCAAATCTTCGCTCCACTCTTCCCCCACCCACCAACCTCCCTTTTTTCGCTTTCATCTTTTTACCTCTAATCTGGTGCTTATCCCTCCTTCCTCAATCTCCTCTCCTGCTCCACTGAAGCCCTGGCACATCAGGAAGCTTTGCTGTGTGGCCCTGAGAGGAAAATGTGGAATGTCATTTTAGACGCTTGACTGTGCAGTATATAAATTGCACAGATTTATTTCCTCTTTGCCGTTTTGATTGCACAGCTGACAGCGAACAAGATACGCTGATTGTCATGACAACAGCAAAGTTGAAGACACTGAGAAGGCATTTTATTTATGCAGAACCAAAGCCGCATCAGAGTGTTTTGTGTTTTGAATACATAAAAGCAAGAGGAAACAGAATCAGCATGACTGAACACCTAAATGAGATAGACACTGTTATTTATTTATTTATTTTGCATGTATTCTTCCATAGACACACAGGGGTCAGAATATTCCACCATTGGGATGAGTGCTTCATTTCTAGGGAAATTATTATATATTATCAGAGCTGGGTAGTAATTGAATACATGTAATCTAGATTACGTAATTAGATTCCGAAAATTAAGTACTTGTAATTAGATTTTTTTTTTCAATTACATTTTACTCGTAATCGGATTACAGTTACTTTTTTATTGATTACATGATTACATATTATTCATAATTTATTTATTCTCTCTAATTTCTCTTTTTCATCTATTAAAAAGTCTTTCAGTTTTGTGGACATTCACACAGAGATCAATCATTAGTCAGGTGGCTACACAGCATTTGGATTTACGAAAATCGTTTCAGGTTTAAGAAGTGTTTCAACATTGCATCAACTACTGATAATTTTTATTTGAATTATCTCTTAGTGGGTTATTTAATCATGTATTACTGTGTCTTTGGAAGGCTTTTGTCTTTCAAACACATTAAAATGCTCAAATATTTACATGTAATGCAGGCTTTCCCTACATGTAATGCAGGCTTTCCCAAATTATTATTTTTTTGTCATATGAACCTTTTTCACTTAATATATTCACTTGAAGTACCCCTGAGCCTTGTAAAATAAATATTTTAATAATTAAATATCACATTTGCATGTTCATGGTTCTCTGACATTGGTTATTGGTCACATGACATGCAGGTAAACAAATAAAATGTTAATTTTTTTTAGTAGGTGTTTTATTTTAATGGCTGTTATTTTAAAATGATTCATTTTAATTTTACATTTTTTATAATTTAATTAATTATTAGCTTTTCATTAAACTCACAACCCCTCTGCAGTTCCTTTACAAACCCCAGTTTGGGAAACCTTGACATTGACGTCACGTTACAATGAACGGAAAATATTTTCTTACTCTTTTATATTTTTTTTAAATCAATATGGTACAAGATTATCCTATTTAAATCAATGTGATAAACGAGTTAGGTCAAAAGTAATCAAAAAATAGTCTGATTATATTATGTAAAATGTGTAATATAATGGATTACGTTACTAACTACAATTATTTCATGTAATTTGGAATCAGTAACGGACTACAATTTGTAAGTAATCTACCCAGCTCTGTATATTATTATTGTTGACATTTATTTTTTAAATTCATTTTCTTTAGTAGTTGTCATGTACCATGTGTATTTCACATATCACTGTGAAATGGAGAGATACCTCCTATGAAATAATGAATAATGAAAGCACTCTTTACTGACAAGTAAACTTTTGAAATAGCCTGCATCAAATCGCAAAAGCATATTACAACAACTTTCCTAAAGGATGCTGGAGATGCTAAAGTTAACTGTGCCACTGTTTTTAGCCCATCATCCCTCCCAGCCCCAGCAGCAGTGTGGCCACACCGTCCAGCACCCTCAGCACCCCATCCAGACGAGACAGCTGCGCTCTACAGGACCTCTACATCCCCCCTCCCCCAGACGAGCCGTACACACCCAGGTATAGTATTACAATATACAGTAGTACACAGACGCATACTGTATATATATGTATGAAACACCTCAATGTGCACTTTTTGAGGACAGTACAAAAGTTTCTGATGCTCACCAAGTTTGCATTTATTTGATCAAAAAAGTAAAACAGTAAAATTGTGAAATATTATAATTTAAATGAACAGTTTTCTATTTGAATATATTTTAAAATGTAATTTATTCCTGTGATGGCAAAGATGAATTTTCAGCAGCCATTACTGCAGGCTTCAGTGTAACTTGATTCTTCACAAATCAATCTAATATGCTGATTTGGTGCTCAAGAAACATTTCTTATTGTTATCGATGTTAAAAACCGTTGTGCTCCTTAATATTTTTGTGGAAAACTTGATGCATTTGTTTCCAGGATTCTTTGATAAATAGAAGTTCAAATTAACAGCATTTAATAATAATTTGTTACATTTATATAGCGCTTTTCTGGGTACTCAAAGTGCTTTACATGGAAGGGGGGGGTCTCCTCATCCACCACCAGTGTGCAGCATCCACCTGGATGATGTGACGGCAGCCATAGTGTGCCAGAACGCCCACCACACACCAGCTTATTGGTGGAGAGGAGACAGTGTAATGAAGACAATCAGTGTATGGGGATGATTAGGAGGCCATGATGATCAGAGGCCAATGGGCAAATTTGGCCAGGATGCCAGGGTTACACCCCTACTCTTTTTCGAAAGACATCCTGGGATTTTTAATGACCACAGAGAGTCAGGACCTCGGTTTAACGTCTCATCCAAAGGACGGTGCTTTTTACAGTATAGTGTCCCCGTCACTATACTGGGGCGTTAGGACCCACACAGACCACAGGGTGAGCACCCCCTGCTGGCCTTACTAACACCTCTTCCAGCAGCAATCTAGCTTTCCCAGGAGGTCTCCCATCCAGGTACTGACCAGGCTCAAACCTGCTTAGCTTCAGTGGGCAACCAGTCTTGGGCTACAGGGTGATATGGCTGCTGAGATTTATTTAAAATATAATATTTTTTACATTTTAAATGTCTTTACCGTCACTTTTAATTAATTTATTTCATGCATGCTTAATAAAATTGTTTATATTTTTTTTAAAAAACCTTACTGACCCTAGACTTTTTCAGTTGAAAAATATCAAGCCATACAGAGCAAAATATCATGACACCATTTGGAGGTGGATCCTTTTGGTTTGACCAATAAGCAACCAGAAACACCCTAGCGACTGCATTGTAACACTGTGGTGGTGATTTTTGCACTAGAAATCATTTGTAAATCTAGTTTACATTTAGAGTCTGTGGAAGATTATTATAGATTTCTCTTACCATTGCAGAGACGACATAGGAAATCTGACCACCAACTGCCAGCAGGCCGCTATAGGTTCTGATTCGCCCAACTCCTACCTGGATCAGGAGTGCCGGAGGCGATTCCCGCTGCTGGATGAGGATACAGTCCTGTACTGTTACGAATATGATCAGAATCAGGGCCCTCCACCTGTACGCAGGGACAGCACTCCTACATATGGTACATGCTTTCTTACATGATAATGTTTGCAGGCTGTTTTTATCTGCAACACAGTATATACTGTATATACAGATGTACATTACATTAAATTGCCCATAAATCATTGGAGTAAACATAACAATTGAGTTACACTTAATCTTCTACTCCTGGCCCAGTATAAGTATTGTGCTGTAATGGATTATTTGATTTTGCTTTTGATTTTTCCGTGCTTGTATACTAGGACGGCTGAGGCCTATTTCAATGCCTGTAGAATATAACTGGGTTGGAGACTATGAAGATCCTGCCAAGCTGAAGAAAGAGATCAGAAGAGGTGTGTGTGTGTGTGTGTGTGTGTGTGTGTGTGTTTGTATGTGGGTGGATGAGCATTGAGGAGGATGTCGTTTTGATATCTTTTCCTTAGGTTACACTGAACCAATGATTTCATCACTTTAGCCCTGACCTCCCCGTTGGCACATTTTAAAATCTTTGACCATTGCGTTCAGATTGTCCCTGTCTCCCCTATATTTACCTCATTTGCACTGGGTTCGGTCTGCCAGTATCTCGCAGGCTCTTTGTTTAAGATTTTGGGATTTTTTGGTTTTGCATTGCCATGGTAACTCCAACATAGAGGTCTTGCCAAGATGCTGGCTTCTCATTGGTTGAAGCCAGGCTCTGTTGCTGAAGGAGTGGGAGCAGAGAGAATGCTTTCTTTAGTCACGCTGGCAGAATTGATATCAAATTTGTACATGTGCAACACAGCATCTTTCAGCCGTATTCTTTGATCATGAGATCCCTGAATAATTTGATTTCAACTCTTACCATTACATTATTTAAAAGGCAGAATCAAAACTGCTTTATTAAATTTTAAAAACAGACAGTGCATTGAAAATGTGCTTTGTCTTATTTACTATAGTTCCATAATCCCACGTTTATTAATAGAAAACTCCCTGCTGCGATATGTAAGTGAGGACAAGGCGGGAACAGAGGAGTACCACACTGGACGTCGCAGCAGTCGGCGTAGTAGAAGGAAGAGTGAGAAAGGTGGTAGCCCCGCCCACTACGCCCTAGTCCCCACCCTTCAGATGGACATGCTGCAGCAGGAATCGCTGACCACACCCACATCTGAAACCTCATCTGTCTATCTTGTGAGTTTACTGAAGACAACTTAATGGATAAATCATTTGAAGATGCAGCATTTACTATCTATTTGTATTTATTTACTATCTTTCAGACATTTGATCGATCGTCCATGCTTTCCCGTTCAAAGAAAGTGAAGTTAAGAGGTAAGATGTCAAATGTTAAATTCTGCTAGTCATTGCAGACAAAGAAAACTTCCTGGTAAACATTTCAGATCTGGATCTCTGTCTGGCATGTAGTTATTACATTAAAATGCTTGACACATTACAAAATTAATTTTAATCAGACAAAAATTATT